>JAIPRL010003697.1:29559-44491 GCA_025469235.1 Pemphigus obesinymphae | reverse complement strand
GTATCTATAATAATAATATCATAATATTATTATGTAGATAACCGCGGTCATTAATCTTAAAATGTATGTAATTTTGTGCACATTATGTAATTTTAACCACACTAAGCACCTTTTTATTGTTCGGTATGTTGTATTTTTCTAATCGCCATAGTTTGTAGATACCTTTATAATAAATATTACTAAGCCTTTAATATACTAAATTGTAAATAAATACATTATATTAATTACATTTTTGCTTATTTTAAAATTCCAAAAAAAAAAAATAATTAGGTAAGTACCTATACTACCTAATAAATCAAAAGCTATATTATATCATAGATTTTATTATATGATATGTAAAGGTAATTATTGTGGCCGTAGTTAATATTTATACACATATCCTCCTACTTCCAAAAATTATATATTAAACATTTATAATATATTATGTATTTATTATATTAATTGTATATAATATAATAATTATATTATTATATCATATACAATTTAATAATATTTAATTATATGTTTATATATTTATACCTGTTGATTCATAATTTTTAGTTATACTTTTACAACAATTAATAATTATTATATTTATTCACTTATATATTAGGATATATTTTTTGTCATTTTATTTTGATATTTATATTATATAAATTATATTATTATATTACTAGCATCTAAATAATGAATTTCTAAATGTTTTTGGATTTTTAAAACGTGAGATCCTGTATTGGATTGTATGGCAACTGGCAATTAAAGTTTTCGGTTATTATGTCCCTTAAACTGAGATTCCAAATAGAATCTCTAAAATTAATTTATTATCAAAATATTTATTATACAAAAATATGTATTTATAAGTAGGTACTTACATATAAAGTATATTATTATTGTAGATATTAATTTTATTGTAACTTTAGTATTGTTTAAAATAATTAAATATTGCAGTCTTTGTTTGAATAATAGTTATACCTAATTATAATATATATATTTGAAAAAACACAACTGCGTTAAAAATATATTCTTTAGATGCTATAACGACACCGACATATAGCGGACATACTGTATAATTCGACTATGTCGTAAAAATCCCTATAAAGAAGATTCCATAAAGAAGATGTCAATTTAAAAAAAAAAAAAAACATACCGCCCGAATGGAATCTCGTGGTAGGCAATTTAAATTTTGAAAAAAAATGCGTGGCAGTCAATTTGTTAATAAAGTATGCATACGAAATAACGCAAAAGAAATACATTGTTTATATATACCTATCTATTATTTTATTGCGGTTTTCTGATTTATGTGTTATTGTTTTTCACGTTTTGTACTGGAAAATAAGATTTTGCATTTCTATAGCAACGAGGCCTATACACAGTATATAAGTACGCTTTATATAATTGGAAATGTTCTACGGTTAAAATAAAAATCAATCAAATTGCGCAATAATATATTATATACACGACAAGGTTTGTGTATTATTTGTATTTTCCGTAATGTTCGATAAAAATTGTTTTTTAAATATTATGTTGAATATGTTTGTACTTGTATATAATATATATAGTATGTATACTTGTAGTCTTACGGCCCAGAGACTCGATTTATTGATTAAAGAATTACAATTTTGAACATTCTCATAAACGTTCTACGCGTTCATAAACAAAAAAAAAATAAAATAAAAAATTAGAAAAAGACGTTTTACGAATTTACCGTATAAAAATAGTGTCACACTGTCACCCTTAAAAAATAATTCTTATGAAGAGTTTATATTGTATATATAATATATATATATAATATAATAATATGATAATATTATAATATGATAATATAATATAATATCATAATATGATTTCTTAACAAGTGAAATACAAAAACATTATTGTATATAAGATAAAAATAAAAAATAATAGAATAGGTACGCGTCAAATATTCCAGAAATATATCCAAATGAGTAATTAACAATTAATTAGTGAGTAACTGCTGCACAACTCAAACTTCCAAATAAAATGATTTTTGTCAATAAATTGACAAAAAAAAAATAAATGTTTTTATTTCCAAATTATCAAACCAAATTTACGAAACATTATTTATTCATATACACGGGGATTGTAAATACATTAATTATTATTATTTATCTATGTGTATATACGTATAATAGGTACTTGCCTAATAATTATTGGCGCCTCGTTAGCTGCAGTTAAGTGCACTTATTTCTTTTTCTTCTGTAATTTATTTTAAATTCGTATATTCTAAAATGATATATAACATGAACAAAATAGCAACACCAAGATAGTATTGTACTATTATAATATTTTATAAACATTTTTATATTATCAGTTCCAGTTAAATATTAAAAAAAAAATGGCAATCAAACAAAACATATAATATAATATAGCGATATTCTAAACGAAGCTCGATGGTTCACCCAAAAACCTGTCAAATTTTAAAAACATAATATATTTTATAGTACCTATACAATGGGCGTTCGATTTTCAATCTGTATGAAACGTTTAGAGTTTAAAATAAAATGAAAAAAATATATCGTTGAACACCCCTAGCTCTTATTCTTTTCACTTTAAATGTAAAATAATGCTTATCTGTATGGATTCTTTAGTGTATTATGGATAAGTATCTATTGTTGATTCGCAACTTTAAATAAAATATTCAAATAAACACAAAACAGATATAATATGTATTTATAACATTTTCATTGTGAATATCCATATATACCCTGTAAAACAAGTATTTCGAGAAAATTGCTATTTTAAAACTATTATAAAGTACCTAAACATACAAAACTTTTCACATTTTGAATATATATATATATATATATATATATATATAGTATATAAATTACATGAACATATAGACAATTTCATATAGATAAACTTAACTTAAAAGATACAATAAAGCGCATACCCAACAATATGAGACTTGGACCCTTGGGATTGGAATTTTTATTTATTTTTTTTTATAGAAACATACAGTAAAATGGAAAAAAAAAGTCAAAGAGGGAATAATAATATACACTTCCATAAAAATAATAAAAAGCCCAAACCTAAAGGGGGGGGGATATCTATATAAATGGTTTGTAAAAATATCTTCAAAAAGAATCATTATTGTGAACATAAAATGCGTAGACATAATAATTTATAAAACGTACCTATATAGGTATTAATATTTAGAATTCAAGATTGTAAAACGCACGTCTCGCCGTATCCCGTACGCTAGTTGTAAGCAGTGTTGCCAAAATGTGATTTTCGTATTCCACTAAAAATTATACCAAATTACACTAAATTGTAATAAAAAAAAAACTAAAATTAACCAAAATATTTGAAAATATCATAAACATAATTTTTAAAATATTTTACCCAAGTCTGTAATTAATTAAGTATAGGGGAGAGTTGAAGTATTACGTCAGCAAATGTCCGATGACTCCCCCTCTATTAAAAATATAAAATGAAAAAATTCCGAATTTTATATGAATTAATTAATAAATAAATGGAAAATTTTGTTACATATTTTGAATTTTATTTTACATATTTTGATAAAAATAAGTACATATTTATGCGCATATTTTGATTTTGATTTATTACTGATGACGTCAGCATGGTTCTAACTCCCCCCCTATCCCATTCGTCCGTAAATGTAAGCACACGACAGACCCCACTCCCCCTAGGCGCTTACGTAATACTTGAACGCCCCCTAGTGTACCTAATATAATAGCTCATAGTAAATATAAGTTATAAATAGGTTCATATGTATATGTACTTGTAAATGATAATATTTGAAACGAGTTCAGTGATTTAAAGAAAATTATCAAACAAATAACCAAATCTATCATTTTTGAATATAGTATAATATTAATATTTAATATTATTAAATAGAAAATAAATCTCACACATAGAAACTTAAAATGCATCAACTTTATAGAAATCTAAATAATGTGTTTTAAATATGTAATATTATTTACGTCCTAAATACCATACTTGTACTTGATTTGTTTCCTAGCCGACGCTGAGTAATATTTAAACTCACATAAAAGTATTAAATCGGTTTATTTTTAAAGATTTGGTAAAAATTAGATTTATTTAATTGCCTTAAAATGTAGTCCATACATAAGTAAAATATTTGGTGATAACCAGTGGCGACTCGTGTTAAGGAGCGAAAGTGCACGTACACCGTCTAAAACTTCAGTAAATTAGCTTGTTTTTATATATAAAATTATTATTTATTTTTCGCTGTTTTAGTAATTGTCGTGCCCGTGAATATTATTATTATACCTACATATTGCCTATCGCACCGTTGTATTGTTGGTTACTACTAGTAACCGGTCGGTTGCAACCATAGATTACATATAAATAGACTTATATATAGATAGATTACATATAGTGGTCTCGGATACTGATTATCTCGATGCTACTGCAGCGCTATCCGTTGCGCACACTTGAAAATGCATGTACGATGCGCCATTTACTCATGCACAGTTTTATTTTATTCCCTCTCCGGGGAATAATACACTATACATTTATAACATGTCGCAAAAAACTAGTTTCAACTACCAACTATGTATATCTAATTATTCTGTGGTCGTATGTCATAACAACGTTTGTCGTTTGGTGTAATTATTATCTACCCATTTTCAGATATTATCAGGATATCACTTATCTAGATTATATAATAGGCATAAGGTAAATTCAATTATGTTTTATATGAATTTAGGTATGTTCTTAATAAAATGAATGACATCGCCTTCTTTATTACAGTACCTTCCTATTATATCGATATTTTAGAGAAAATAACATAATATATTTGTTATTAATCTGTAGTATTTTTTGGTTGTGTACCACCGGATATTTCATCCACGAGCCGCTACTGGTGATTACTATTCTTAATTGTCATCAAAACAACAATTTCTTTATTATATTATACATTTTCTGCCTATAATGTAACTTGTTTATTGTTACTCTTTCATAGTGAACTTCTTTATTTTTCAATTTTTGGTACTATAACTAATCAATATTATAGTCTATATATATCAGTTTTAATGAATATTTTTGATCATAAATAAAATATAAAAACCAATAACATTTTCGTCTTTAAATTATTTTTAAAGTAAGTTTTTATAATATTAACTTTTCTTATTTCACCTTCGTAACAAAATTAAATACTATACGGATATAATAATTAAAACTTTATAATAACCTTAAGCCGCTAAATTTTTTATAGACTATATAACCGCACACCGTTATATTATTTCTTTTACCATTTTTTATACAATTATGCTTTTTTTTATTAACTTTACTTTGCTTCATATTATATAATATTAAATATTACATATTATATAGTACCTCCTATACTAATATATTATAATACAAGACTTTGTACGCCATAAAACCAATTTTGTATTAAAAATTTGTCCGAAAGCGGCTTCAGTGATATAAATTAATTTATACATTGAAAAAAAATTGTGTTATGATTTTAATAATATTTTCTTTTATCGATTAATTGCTTTCGAGTAGTTGATAGGATATCCTCATAGGTAGGTACACAATTTATGGGGATTATTATCTTATGATTTTTAAGTGTAGGTACATTTTGTAACATTATATTATTTGTGTATAGATTAAAATCAACTTCATATACCTAACAACTTATAATTTATATATTAATTCTAGATTATTATTTTGGGAATGTATTTAGTACTTAAAATTACTATATCTAATAGACATTAGTCTGCAACATTAGATCATCGTTACTTGTTGACAATTAGCTGATTAGTATCAAACACAAATTCTAGATTATATACAATTAATAATAATCCATAATTTAAAGTCCATAATTGTATTAGTATAATATTAGTATATGTATATTATTATATAGATTATATTTGTTATAATATATGCATTGTATAGATCGTTATGTTCCTCTAAAAATAATTAAATGCTCTTCATTTCCACGTTGAGCCTCTACTAAAGATCTCAAGAGCTTAATTCTTCATAAAAAATAGGCCCACTTTACATTTAAAAGAACATCTCTTGCTTGTGATTACAATAAATTCCCTGAATTAAGTGCTAAGTACAAACGAATATCTAAACTTAACCATCAGACTCTACTAATATTTATCAGTGGTGGATCTAGGAGTCAATATCTAGTCGGGAAATCAGTTTCAAAGCATGATAAAAATGAATTTAAAAAAAGGTCAAACCTATGGTATGTATAAACACATAAAAAACTTCTCATAAACCCTCCTCCCCCTCCCCGTAAATCAGCCCCTGTATTGATATATCTGAGAACCAGCTCCTTCATTCCCCTCTTGATTTCTAGAAATACTTCCATGATCTTAATCATCACTTATCAATTCCTACCAGAGTCTATTACAGCCTATCCACGGCTTCTAACAACTTAGAATCAGCTTCTCTTTTTTCAGAATATTTTGTGCCTGTTTTCAAACATCCTAATTCATCCAGTGTTCCTAACTATTTTTTCTGTCATGCCTACTCTCTTCCATCTAACTGTTTCTTTTCTCCTAATGACATTCTCGTTGCCCTCCATAAATTTAAATTTGCTTCTGATGCACTGGCGGAATCTCAGCTCGCCTACTATTTCAATGTCACTTCTTTTTATTCTTTCCTTTATGTATTTTGTTCAGAAAGTGTAAGGATGAAGGTGTTTTTCCCTCAGTCTGGAAAATCTGTTTAGTCACAATTCTTAAATCTAGTGATCCATTCCTTGTTACCAACTTTAGACCAATTTCTATATCACCTCACATCGCTAAAATATTTAAATCTATTTTCTATAATTATGTGGGGCCTAGGCTAAATCATATTCTTATTCCTCAACAGCATAGATTTTGTATAAGAAAAAGTACAATATTACCAGTAACGTATCGTTCTCTTTTTTTATTTTAAATTGTTTTGATGAGAAATGTCTGGGTGAATGTCAATTTAACTGTTTTTTTTAAGCATTTGTCACATAATTTACTTTTTAATAAATTTGACCGTATTGGAATTCTCTCTTATCTTTGTTTCACTCCTACCTCTCCGATCGGAAACAATTTGTTAAACTTAATGGTGTCTCGTCTAGCTTAATTAATGTCACTTCTGGTGTGCCTCATTTGAGTTCTCTCTTATTTTGCCTTTATGTGAACTCTATTTCTAGTTGAAAAGCTCAATTCCTTCTCTATGCTGACGGTATAATATTATTTTATAAAATTGAAACTCATGCTGAATACCTCCTTTTACAAGATGAACTTGATAAATTAATTTTGTGGGTTTCCCGCTTAGGCCTTTCTCTCATTGTTAGTAAGTGTAGCGTTATTTTCTTTTTCAGATCCAGAAACTCTATACATAATTCTTATACTCTTAATGGCATTCAGTTACAACAAGTTCCCTTATCGAAAACCTTGGTATTTATATCTATTAATTCTGTCCCATAGCTCTAAAAATCAACACCTTTTTATATTACCACACATTCTACTTCTTATAACCATAAACAGAATTACCCAAAATTCTTAGATCAGCAAATCTAGAATGAACTTATCCATACTTTTCACGTTCATCTTACAAATGATTTATTAACATTTCTTTCAATAATTCTTACTACCTATATATAATTAATTAGGTTTTATTACTTGTTATAATATGTCTATCTATTGTTTTAATCTTAGTACCTCATCCACGAATTTATAATTGCCGATTGGCGTTTAAACTAATAAATAAAAATAAATAAATATATACCAATGTTTAATATTATGGATCGTATAGACTATCGCAATAAATCGATTTTCGAAAAATATAAGTTATATTTTGACTCAAAATTTTAATTAAACACGTAGCATCAATATTGATATTATATTAATAGACATAAATTATTATTGATGATGACATTTCGTTCATATCTAAATCATATTCATAATTTCATATTCGTTCATTTAATACAGTCAATGTGTTATTACTAAATAAGCTATTATTGGTAATGAATAATGATTTATTTGTTATTGTTGTCAAAATCACAAAACTCAAACACTAAAAAAACATGCTTATGACTTATGAGTTATGTTAAACCTTTTTTCAAATTATCAACCCAATTTGAATAATACAACATTATTTATATAACTGTATCAGACATAAAAATAAAATAATCATAATAAAACACCAAATTTGAGGTGAATAAATTATTTCCAAACAAAAAGCTGAACAACTTCTAAAAGCATGGAACTTGAACAAATTTTAACTAAACAACAAACATAAAAAAAAATAATAATTGAAAAAGTTTTGTATTGAAATAATGGCACATTCAAAAGTTATACATAGTAATTATGTATAATAATAGTTGACATATACAATGAACTAATGGTAATATGAGAAACTAAATGTTATTTAAAAATCTTTTAAGCTTACAACTGACAATTTTGAAATTTCATATCAAAAATGAACTTGAAGTTCAAAAAAAACATACTATTGATTTTAATTAAAGAATATTAATGCTGTTCAACGTTTGAAATAGGTACCTAGTTAGAAAATCATAGTGATTTCATATATGAATTATATAATATGTAAAAAGTATATATTAATTTGTACGAAGTCTTAGTTAAATATAACGTAGGTAATCAATTTAGAACTGATAAATATATTATAACTTTGAAGCTTTTTTTTACGATTTAATGTTATTTAATATAGTATTAATTTTACATGGAAACAAATAAAATTAATTTTATATTATGTACGTATGCCAATTTAACTATTACATTCTATATACAAATTTTATAAGACTTCTTAAAAACCACGAATAATATTTAAAAATGTACATTGCCACCCCCTTAAATTTAAGTTTATACATATTACAGTTGTTTTTGTGGTCTTATAAATAATATAGGTATACATACGAGTATACGAAAATTCAGATATATTAATTAGTCTAGGCAAAATAAAGCTAAAATACGGACCTATGTATACAGATACTCTATATATGGACACAATATTCAACGGCTCAAACGCTGATGAAAATACTACATAAACATTCCGTATAGATATTAAAACCGTACGCAATGAAGTATACATATAGGTTTTATTTTTATTACATGTTTATATTATTCTTTTAAAATGTTAAACGACTGTTGAAAAATTAATACATAGGTATTTATTTATAAATTAAAATATAGTCGTAAGCCTACTTCTATTTATATTTTATTCTTACAGAATCATGAATAAATTATATCATAATAACATAACTAGATACTAGGTAGCAGGATAATAATTTGACTCGATGAACAGAGATAGAATAATCCCATTTGTGTCTCAAATCCCAATTCAATCTATTTACCATACGCGGGCTATCAAAATAATATTCATTTGACTTCCGAATATTCCATTTTTGGAGACATGAATGTATTTTATTTAGCCTCATTGAATCCATTCGTGGATACATAGTTGGTATATCAAGTGGTACTTACAAAAACCCGAAAAAAAAAAACGCAAAAATTATAGATACTGCAACGATCCGCAGGCAACCCATGCACTTAGTGCAACACGCTAGGTAATCCATTAGAATGCATCATACCGTATCTGAGATACAGACAAATTCATCATATAAGATAATTCTATACAATTTACAAATTGAAATTTTTTATAACTTCAAAATCAAGTTCGCCGATCACTGCAAATTCTAATTTCACCGTCGTTCTCAACGCCAAAAATCATTTATTATGGGTTCCAAAAGTGGTATTACAAAATGGTATATTTCAGTATAACACTTCATAAATATAATTCATGGAATATGAATCATGTTGTCATTGATATGCAACATGACAAAAATATATTTAAGACTATATATTATGTGCTGTTAAGAAACCCGTAACAAATTACGACGTGACTGTTATATTTTAAATTTTATAGGACTGGAATTGTACCTATATAATATTTAACCTATATGCTTTGTATAGGTACACTTTTTTTAATATTATATTATATACCTATACAAACTATATATTATATTATAGTATATACATTTTATATTTATAGGAAGTTTTTAGGATGTTAGTAAAATAATATGACCAACAATTTTATAATATGATAGGAGTGTGATTCATCCCATATACATTACATTTGTGTTTGCTGAGAATATATTAATACCAATATATTGGATACCTGAGAAATATAGTCAAATCGTGGTGATGACACTGATATAAAATATAATACTGTATTGTTTATAACGGGGGAAAACATTAAACATGAACATGTGCCTATTTGAACAAATCCAAAATAATTAATATTCATTTAGTTTCATTGTATAGCCACACACCCGTTTCGGAAGAGGTTTCGTACGGGCAATCTTTATAAAAATTTAAGAAAAATGAAAATTCGACAATTTAAATCTATTTAAAATGTAGTTTAAAAATATTCCCGTGTTAGTATCACTTTTTATTGTTGTGTAATCGCGATATTTGAAAAAAAAAAACATATTATACTATTATCTTTGTACCTACTTCAAGTATTATATTATGGTTTTCGGAATGATCGTAGATTGTTTATATTGACACCAAATAAATAAACAGAACTTTTTCTAATATTTAACAGAGATTTTTTTTTTTTGTAAGTGATTCTTATAAAAAAAATCAAAGTTTTACAATCTTCAATTGCTTACGAAATATACATTGTTAACATCCGACAAAAATGGCTCTGTCGACATTTATTGAATGTTGTCAAGTCTGCATGGGTCAAAAAAAAAATTAATTTACGATTATTTCGTAGTGAATAATATAATCTATAAAGTACACAAAACCATGTTTTTACGGACTGTATAGTGTATATTTATATACGATACTACAATAGGTACACATAATAATAAAAACTTCATCGTCATCTCCGTCACTGACAAAGGTCAAAGACCATATATGATCATTATATTAAATAGGTAAACGAGATATACGTGTACATACTATATCTTTTTAGTATCTACAGATTCGTGATAAAAAAAATGTAATTAATAGGAAATATCCCACATAATTGATTATCCAAGCTAACCAACTGATATGAAATGTAAACACATTATATGCTGTTCTATAATAAACCTAATTATTTTTAACATGGTGTGTCGTAATACTTTTGAAGATGTACCTATAAGCCGTATTTTTCGAGGGATTTTTTTTTTTATATATTGACAAGAGATTATATGCCGTAAACGCGAGATATAAATAAATAGTATTATGTGTACGTTACGAAAAGCTATTTTCGCTTTATTCAAACTTAATAACAACAATATAGACCAATTATTATTATCGTATATATAGATATTTACTATCGTATTTATGTTTCATTTAAACGTAGGTATACCTATATAGTTGAAATATTGTATCCTATAGTTATTTCGCTTCATCAACGATGATTTAAATTAAAACTTCATCGTATATTATATTATATAAAACACGGGTCGGTATATTAAAAAAAATATATATATCCTCTCAAAAATAATACACCCGTAAATTAAATTAAATTAAATTTATAAAATATGCTATCACGTCCATTAATTATTTTAACAATATTCAGTACCATACGTATATACCTATAATACTTTGTATTTATATATCAATCGTCCGTGATTCGCATATTTATATAATAATAATTATCGATAGTGCATTTTTAACTCGCAGTTGTTTCAACTCGCACTTCTCAATCGAATCTCAGACAAACAAAACAATCGGATATCACTGCAATACAATATCTATTTATTTATGAAAGAAACGTTATTATTATTTTGCTTGGGAGTACGATTGAGAAAAAGTATTAAAAGTTTCACGATCGATTTAAACATATAGGTAGGTAGGTATGTATTTATTTGATTATATTATTTACAGTCGAACGGTTGTTGTTCAGATTCTTAATTGATTTTTTATTTTATTATTTATTTATTTATTTTTTTTTTTGTAAGTACTCATTTTTTCTTCACACATTATATTATATAGCCGGTGATCAACTGCAATAATATTGTCCTGGAAAATAACGATTTTTTTTTTCTCGATTATCACAATATTACTTTAGCAGCCCTATGAGGTTTTAATGAAACCCGTCACTATACTTTACCTGTCAATATTACTTTGATCCAATTCAAATTGTTCACGGTCGCCAGTCTGGTTTGCACGGTTGACGTGGACTCGGCACACGCAAATCTGTTGCTCACTACGCCTATGACGTTTAATTTCCCCGTGGCCGGATCGGACCAGAGAAGCGGACCGCCCGAGTCCACCTGACAAGAGTTGAATTTGGCCAAGTGTGTGCACAGTAGATCGTGATCGGTGATGTCGACTTTATACTTGTCCGTGCATTGAGACATCGGTGTCACTTTTAGATGAGATTTCTGAAGGTATCCGGATATGGAACCGTCGAAACTCGCAGTCCCCCAGCCTGTCGGCAATAAATACATAGGTTCGAGGTGTGAAAAAAAAAAAAGTGTAAGTACCAGTACCCATCTACTGCAGGATCAATATTTGACATTATATCTACGCTACCGAATAAATCTATGGAAATCGCGAAAAATCCGCCGAAATCTATCATCCCTAGAATCGGGCTACAGAGACTAAAACTTTTGAAAATTATTTAAAAAAAAAAAAAAGCCCTTAAACATACAAGTCGGTCCAAGAAGGTTGGATGGCACACAAGTGCGATGCTTATAGAGAAGATTGTTGACCAACTTTAGTTGAATCCCATTCAGCTCAACAAGTTTGAAAAAAATGCTGTAGATTACATTTTCTTATACAAATATATAAAGATATAAAATATAAGTCTATTATGAATACACCAGTTTGAAACAAAGAATTAATTTCAATAGGTTTATTTTTAGCGCAGACACGATATTAATTTCGATACGTTCTTTTTTATTTTTCATCGCACCTCATCGAATTTGAAGGAATTGAAGAAAAATAAAGAAGAACTAACTTACCGAAAACTCTGACAACGTCACCGATAAAATCATTATTGATCTGCTTGAAGGGCAAACAAGCTGGTCCTACTTTCGATGAAAACGGAATTTCTTCATGTGTTTCTACTATTGCCAAGTCGTGTGCAACAGACGAATGGTTGAACAACGGGTGTATATAAATCTCGGTGACGGTCACTAATATTGATGGATCGACGTCATTGCCTGAAACCAATACATTATGTTGTATAACACTATATATATATATATATATATATATATATTATAAAATATAAGTTTGAGAACATTACAGACCCTTAATATCGATAATCGTAACAGTGACGTATAAATATATAATATTATCAAGGCGGTTGTTTTCATGGTTAACATTATCTTGGTAATTTTATTTTTTGTCAAAACTTCAAGTTAAGTATAAGTTTAAAACTTATAAATTTAATACTGTGTACTCAAATTTAATAAACCCCCAATTAAAATTCCCATCACGCCTCAGATTACGTATTTCTAGTATGTGAATAAAAATAAACGTCACTGCTATGTATCCTGTCCCTATGTATACCTAAATATAACGAAAGTTTTGAACAAGAATAATTAGAAACTTCAAACAAACCGTTTCTTCTCTAAAACTGGTTAAAATATAAAATTTTTTTTTAACAAGATCTCTCAATAATAAAACATAAAAATACGCATTTTTATTTGTATAAATACCGCACCGTGTCCACAACAAACTCAAAATATGTATCTATATCAATATTTTGAAAAATCCAAAACTTCAACGAGAAAAAATATACGTTAATAATATTTTATCTATCTACAAGTAAATTGTGCTTCTAAAAATACATTTATATTAAAAATTCATTTTTATTCTAAGTAAATACTTATAAGTATCTACTAATAAAGTGTAAAAAAAAAAGTCTAAAAATAAAACATTTCTATACGCTATTATAAAATCTATAATTCAAAAATATTCAAACTTTAACAAAATTATTTGAATGTATAAATATATAAATATTGCAAAATAAATATTTATTTATATATACATAGATATATATTTTTTTATCTATAGATTTTTCATGTTTAAAAACGTTTTTATATTAAAGCAATTGATTAAAATGTGTACGCATAATCAACACTCATATGCATATAAAAAGTCGTGACCATTTATATTTCATATAAACATATATAACGTAATAATATAATAACGTAAAACAAATATAAGGTAAAATATAAATTCATTAATATTGGTGTAATTTAAATATATTATTTATCTACCCTTTAACTGTTGGTAAAAACTAAAATAACACTTTTGTTTTTAAAAATGAATACCATTGATTAAATAGGTAAACAATTTTTAATTTAAAGTGTATAAATAAATTAGTGTATCAAAAATAAATAATATTCATATTTAACTACAAAAAATGTTGGTTATTTATATGTAAACTTTTATTTTTGAATTTAAAAAATTTTAGAAAAAGAATTGGAATATCACATTACAATTATTATTTAATAGGAAATAATTTATAGATATGTGTATTTAAAATCCTACAATGAACTAAATCAAAAATTATTAATAAATCAATAGTGGTTAGGAGATTAAAAACACATGCTTACCTATTATTTTAATTACCTATACTGTTAGTATTACATGCTTGCTCAAAAGTTAATAACATAATGTTTATTATAAATATTACCTATATTTTGAGATTTTAAATTATAAATATAATAGTTATAGATAGGAATATCCCGTATTGAATTAAAAAAAAATGATATCAAAATATTATGTCTAATTCTGCAGTTCAATGAAAATTAAACGGATTGAAAATAACAGAAAGCCGAAAATAATGAAAATCTATAAGTGTAAATTTAAACGTGTAAGCATATTTAGGTAGGTATGTATGAATAAATATCTTCTTCTTCTTCTCCTTCGCCTTCTCTCCCAACTATTTGGGGTCGGCCAC
Source organism: Pemphigus obesinymphae (assembly GCA_025469235.1). Taxonomy (NCBI): domain Eukaryota; kingdom Metazoa; phylum Arthropoda; class Insecta; order Hemiptera; family Aphididae; genus Pemphigus; species Pemphigus obesinymphae. The sequence goes on along the minus strand of JAIPRL010003697.1, from coordinate 29,629 downwards.
CCTGGTCCTACACTTCCACTTAACTCTATCTCCCGCATCTTCTTCACTTACTCCCACCTTCCTCATATCA
>JAIPRL010003697.1:0-23920 GCA_025469235.1 Pemphigus obesinymphae | reverse complement strand
GCTTCGATAGTAGACAAATTGAGAGAGAATAGATTAATATGAATTGGGCATGTATTAAGGAGGGATGAGACTGATACAGTAAGATTAGTATGTTAAATGCATGTTGTTAGTAAGAGGGTTAGAGGAACCCCGAAAAAGAGATGAGGGGATGTGATCGCGAGTGATATGAGGAAGGTGGGTGTAAATGAAGAAGATGCGGGATATAGAGTTAACTGGAAGTGTAGGACCAGGGTGGCCGACCCCAAATAGTTGGGAGAGAAGGCGAAGGAGAAGAAGAAGAAGAAGATCAAGTTAAACTCGAAATGATCGTCTACATACCTCTGGCAAATCAAACTCGTGACAGTCCAACACCAGACGGTCCGTGGGCGAAGACGTTTTGGCGAACCACCGGCATTCGACCCGATCCTGCAGCTGATCGGTTCGGTACGGCCCTGGGTAACCGGGTGAGTACAGGTAGTACGACCTATTACCGGGTTCGATCAGCTGGTAATAGTCGCAGAGACCACTTTCGAAACGATAATAATCGTCGAAGATATCGGTGGCCGTAACCGATGAAGCCCGTCGGCAGAAACAGCACCACAACAACGATAACCACATACCACGGAGCGGCCATCGCGGTAACATAATAAAATGTAATTTTACAATACCGTTTTGGATGATAACGGAAAAACCGATCATCAAATCCCGATTTTCGATGACCACAAAACCCAGTATACCCGATATACGTTTATACGCCGCGATTATATTTATTATTATTGTTTGACGGGCTCGCGAGCGGCGTGTGAATCGAACCGCTGCAGTGCGACTATATGGACTACCTATATTATTAGGTCGAAGCAACAAATAATTTTATCGCATAAAACTGGTTTCACACCCGAGGTGGATAATACATAGGGACCTAGTTGATATAATAATGATTTACATAATAGAAATCAAAAATAGGATATACACCGCCGTATAGTCGTAATTCAAATTTTTAAACTCGGGGGCGTCCGGCAAAGATAACCGCGCGGGCGGCCATTAAATTAGTATATTTTAATTATAGAACGCGTTCCTCGGCGATAATTAATAATGTGATTTCTCCACGTGCTACCGTTGGGTCGATTCATTATGTACAACCGTCTTTATATATATATATATATATTGGTTTGGCCAGACAATAATGGCAAAACAATACGAATATAAAACAAGTGAGGTGAAGTAAGGTAACAGCTGTGTACTATAGCCTATAGGTTCCTCTTCCTGCTGTTTTCCATTTTCGTTGTTGTCGACCGTGGTATATTATTAGGCATTTCAGACTATTTCGCCACTCACATTATACCACCTAAATATATATAATAATTTTTATTATCAAAACAACGGTATTACGTTCTTGCTCCACGTGTAATCTCCAAAGTCATGATTTGAGCCCGGATGTTGATGCCCTCAAAAAAATGCATTTATGACCAAAAAAAAACTCAAAAATTCCCTAAAAACTTAAAAAAATACCCTTAAATTAATTTATAAACTAAAATCATAAAAAAAACTTTTAAAATTGTTTAAATTACTTAAATTATTTATTTATTTAGTTATATTTTATTAATTACAATTAATTTAGGTACATGCATATTAAATAACTAAAATACATATATTATACAAGTTTGAATTTCAAAATTGGTTTTATGTCAAAAATAAAAATATATAATTATATAATTATAATTATAGTAAACTCGTGAATTTTTTGACGATTATTAAAAAACCGTTAAAAAAATTACCTTTAAAGAGGCAAAAAATGCAAAATAAAAATTAGTTATTTAGATTTGTATGTTATTGAATTATATTTTAAGCTAGGAAAGCATCAGCTAAGACGTTCCAAAAAAAATGCAAAAGTCATCAACATCCAGGCACTAGTCATGATATTAAGAGATCGCTCGTTGCACCTGCATTTGCTTTCTCTGTCCAACCAACTACAGAATAGGACAAACTGCATATGACATTTTATGTTCGGCGTTATTATTGCAAGTTCGTCAATTCTAAAATTACAGCAAATTTAACTATATTATCAAATTTATCGACGAGATCTTTGTCTATATCGTAGAGTCGTTTTTATCGAAGTGTAAATTGTAAAGAGATATAACTATTTTCAAATCCGAATAATTTAGATAAATATATTTCTCTTTACATTTTAAATTTCGAAAAAAACGACTCTACGATATAGACAAAGATCTCGTCGATAAATTTGATAATATAGTGACTCAATGGTGCCGAAGGTAAATAAAACTGATCTTGTAGAATATTTTTCTAACCATCTGATTAACCGCTCCGTCTGTTTCTAAAGTTTCTATTATTTTAGGGTTCTCGTCTGATTTAAGATGAACTTTTGTAGTTTTTAAAATATCATAATAGGCTTCAAAATTCTCATAATATGTGGCTTTTATCAGTTTTTTCTAGCATAACAATGACCAAAGACCATGGAGTTTTTTTCAGCAACATGTAAAATATGGTTAATAAAAATAGTAACAGGAAAATTGTATATTTTAAGATTTATCGTAATGTAATCCAAATGCTTTATCATATCTCCTATATTCGTAAGAGGCATCAAAATAATATTTAAAACCTGATTCTGATATATCATTATCATCGTTAACATTATTTTGTATGCTTGATAAATTCTGTTTTTCTACAACTGTATTCAGTGGTTCGATTATTGGTTTAAATGTCTCACAAAAATAGTTATCAGAATATGCAACACCTCGTTTCATTTCCATAATTTTACGTTTAATATATATATTTTTTTTTTATTGAATTAAATTCAAAAATAATACTTTTTCCTCATTATTTACTAGTGAATGGTTGACTATACTATGTAAAACTGAATGACAATGTAGATTTCAGTATGTATTTGTATATGATTAATATCCTAATTTTATAAATATATAAAATCACATCTTTATTTTCCATTATATAATTCACTAGTTTTATTAATAACAACGAATTCAAAATCATTATGATTCCATTGAAAATTACACATTTTACTAAATTCTGAAAAATGTATATCTGTAGAACAATAATCATTGAAAATATGCTGTAAATTTGTATCATCCTGTTTAAATATTATCAGAAAATTAGTATTATCTCTAACTAATGTTTCGGTGTTTTTGAATGTTTGAAAACATGAAATACAATATATACTTAGTACTTATATATATTATATCAATATTTGAATAATATTTTTTTAACGGCTACGTAGGGTGCTAGATAATATTGTTCTTTATCATTTATTTTTCGTGTCATCTTTCTACGACGTTTTAAGTTGTTATATATGATAAATGAAAAAGTAATATTTTCAATAAAATCGTATAATTTCATAAAAAACAACCACAACAAAAAATTATATAGTAGTGGGAGCAATTATCATTCATTTTTAAAATGGATATAAACAATTTTAAATTGTAAGATTTTCATTTTTTTTAAATGTTCTAAAAATTGCCTATATAAAACCCCTTAAAAATGGCCACATTGATTATCCTCTTAATGTATAATTTGGTACTATTCCATATATTACCTATCAAAATAAATTTATTTTTACGTTTTATTGTTTTTTAGTTTAAGTTCTCATCTTTTATTTAGTGTAACTATTTTTTTTTTTTTTATGATAATTGTTGATTAAATTGTGATCAGTAAGCCACAAGTAGTTTTTGAACAAATGTTATGATTACACAACATTAAAAAGTGGTAAAAATATGAGACTATTTTTAGATTACTTGTAATATGTATTTGAACTTTTTTTGATTGTTAAATTTTTATTATTCAAAAAAAATTTTTTAAAAATTGCCTACACAGAACTCCTTAAAAATGGAGGGTATAGCGTCCTCTTAATACGTATGTAAATACTATATATGTACTATGTAGTATATTATGTATATACAAATTCATATACAGGGTTTGTCCAATAAGTACCGGGTTTGATTTTTGCGGCTAATAAAAAGGAGTGAAGAGCGGTCTCTGGTGGATTTCACGTAAACTAGAAGACCTGGCGGCTGTGTTTAGTGCTCACGTCAAGAATTAAGATGTAGTGAACCGTCGAGCAGCGTTGTGCCATCAAATTTTTCGTGAAACTGAACAAATCCGCTATGTAAACCTTTGATATGATCTATAAGACTTAGAGGGATGAATCTATGTCCAGAACGCCTGTTATGAGTGACGTAAAAAATGTACAGACAACCGGTAAGACGTCAAAGACGAACAACGCACTAGACGTTCAACATCGACTGGAATCTATGAAAATGTGGCCAACATGTGAGAAATTATAAACCGTGATCACCGATTAAGTGTTCGTTTGACAGCACAGGAATTAAAATTAGTGAAATCTAAAATTCTACAAATGCAAAAGTTCCGCCGCATCCGAAAAGAGATTTCCGAAACCCGGATACTCCATCATGACAGTGCGCAGTGGCGGCGCTAAAGGGGGACAAAGTAGGACAAGCACCCAACCCAAATTTGGTTTTGACCTACCTTTGCCCTACCTGTATCAGACCAAACGAAAATGTAAATTTCAAGTATTTACTAATGCCGTTTTTCATCTGTTTTGCTGCGTAATTCATTGTAGAATATATTTTTTTATGTGCACTCGTTTAGATAAAACACCACACAATTCTCTTATTTTATGAATACACCATCATTTGATTTGATTTCAAACTTGATTATATTATATTATCAGAAAACGCTATAATATTGTATAATTAATAAATTAAGTATACATGATACTGATTTATTGATTATAAAATATTGAAAATACCTATGTATATGACTTTCAATACTATAATTTAAAGTTTTTCATAAATCTATTATGCAATTTTATTATTATTATTTAAAACTATTAAATAGTTTAAAATTATGTCTCTATTTGCTCACCTATCTGATTTATATGATTTAACCAGAGGCCTTCAACAGATATATTATGTAAATATACCAAGTTATTAACCTCAATAATATAAATATTATCATTATGAAAAACCCAAATAAAGGCGGGCAATATATTAAATATATTTTCGTATAATTTTATTTTTATTTATTAGCTGATTTTAAGGAAGACACTGGCACAATGTGGCAACACTGATCGACCACCCTACAGTCCAGTTGTGGCTCCCCCCGACTTCTTTTTATGCTATCGATCAAAAAGCACCTAAAAGGACATCGATGGTTCGCAGCATCTTCATTATCGCCCGAGCACTACACACATTTTCATTTTCATCTACTCACTTCAAACGCTCGGAGGCAACTGAGCCGGGTCTCCTACCTTACGTGAAATCCACCACCACCAACCCCACCCATAGAGACCGCCCTCCACTCATTCCTATTGACCGGAGAAAATCAGTCCCGATGTTTATTGGACAATTGTATCCAAAATGAAATTTCTATTCTATATTTTATGAAATAAATTATTTATACAGGCTTCGTCGGCTAAATACGCTAAAATATAAAAAAAATCTTGCTGTTTATTTTATTTTTTTAATAATACACATAATATATATTATTTATTTATTAATACCATTATTATACAAGAATTATTAAATATTATGTACTTTGAATAGAGAATTAATACAAAATTTGTACATATATAATATATAAGCAAATATAAACTTAATATATGATATAAAACAAACAAACAAATAATAGTCTAAGATAACTGGCATCTGACACGAAGAAGTTTGTTAAAGGCCTGAAAGTGGCTATAGGAAGTAAAATGGAGAAGGAAGGAAAAAAACACTTGGACGCAAGTACTACGTGAAGGGACTCCGAAAAGGATACGAGAAAGAAGGTTAGGAGCGTTAATAGAACACTGTTGATTCCAAAGTAGGTACATTTAGGAAGCGACATACTATTTGCGTCTCGAAAAAAGGGAGACTAAGGAGGTACCTAGTAAATTCGATAGCTGACTTGCAAGTCGGCTATAGCATTATAATCGATGTTATCGCATGTACACAACTAAAACCGATTGGTATTGAAAATCTATGAGTATATTTTTTTATTTTTATGGTTTTTTAATGCTTATCGTATACTTGTTTAATACATTTTATATTTATATTTGTTAATCAATTATTAAGTACATTTACACTGGTATTTGTAATAGTTTGTAATTGTTGATTGTTAATTTTGATTAATAACATTTTAATATAAAACCATAATTTGTTGTTATTTTATAATGTATATTACTATAACTATAATAATATTATATATTATATAGGTAATGATAATATTAATAATAACATGATCCAAATTAACATACAGTTTCATACATGCGAGTTTTATACACTAAAAATATCTGTTTTTTGTCCATATCGTAGCCATTAATAGTCCTAAAAAGATTTTGAAAACTGATTTTAATTTGTTATCAACTTTACTTTTAATCGACTATTTTACTCTTTTAATATTTTTTCTTATTTATTACTTACACAAAATTGAAAATTAATAAATATTTAACGACCAAATATTAAAATATTGGTAAATATTGAATACGTAAAAGAATCGATTAAAAGTTAATTTTTTGATAAATTCAAATCCGTTTTCCAAATCCAAATCTCACTATACGATAAACTCTACAACGAACAAAACATGGACACTATTAACAAAATTTAAAATAATTCATGGAACATTGACAATCATTTACACGCATGTGCTTGTTCGTACGTTATCAATGTGCGCAATTTATGCTGGCAATATATTATTATACAGGTTACGGGTAGCGGGGATTACATACACTAATATTAATTTACACAAGCAAACAAACTTACGATATTTTCGTATTATTTGAAAACTGCCTACACATGACCCCTTTAAATTAACCCGCAGGGAGCAATTTAGACCATTTCTATTTCCAACGTACCGATGGATCTAGTGATACGATAAGGATTATATAAATTGATTTGAATTTGTCGTAATGTCTATACTCTAGATCGACTTTCCCACATTTTTGAGTTTTTCTCCCTAAGTCCGACTAAAAATATATTCGGACCATTATATATATATATATATATATATATTTTGAATAGTCAAAGTTTAACAATTAAAAAATGTTGAAATACACTTTAAAAGTAATCTAATAGTCTCATGTCTTTAAAACTTTTTGTTGTTGTGTAGTCACGACATTTGTTGAAAAACTAATTGTAACTTTCTGATCACAATTCGATCGAAAATGATCACAAAAGAGAAATAATTACATTAAATATAAGATGAGAACATAACCTAAGACCGATCTAAAAAATAAAGTTATTGTTTGATAGGTAAATTTAAACATCTAAAATGTACGATTGAAAACGTAAATTTTCAAAATACCCTCTTTGTCCATAGTAAATATTCTCATCTATCATATACTGTCGAAATTTTTAACGTGTTTTTATAGCGCACCTACTCTGAAACATTAATTCTGTGTATATAGACATGACTAGTATTACACTGAAAACTATTCATTATTTTAATTTTCAAAAAATTCCCGGGAATTAAACTCCTAAATTCTAAATATGGTATTATATATTATAATATACTACAAGGTAGTTATTACTTATTAACTTGGTTAAGTTACATATAAGTGATTTTTAGTAACTATTATATGACTTCCTAGCTTTACTATAACGCATAACTACATTGTAGTATATTATACTATATATATTATCTTATTTAAGATTTAGGAGTTTAATTCCCGGAAATTTTTTAAAAATTGGAATAGTGAATAATTTTAAGTAAATTTTTATATTTAATAGTAATTAATACGAATCATGTCTATACAAGTCTTATAAAATCATAAATTTATTCACATATCAATAGATGTATGTATTATTAATTATTAATTATTAAATATTAATTTATCCTTTAAATTTAATAATATTTTCGACATTTATGGGTTATTTATATAAAAAAGTAAATTTAAGAAGAAACTTAATTATAAAAGCTTCTTTTTTATGAATAATTCAGTTATTTAACGCGAGTTATTATTATTTTTTTTTTTAATTTTTAGCAATATACCCATGACGAAATAACATGGTATGCCAGCAACATGAACGAATTTCAGAACGGTACGAGTTGTCATGGAAAAAATATAATTGGAGACCGGGGCAAGTTGACGGCCTTAAGGTTTCAACAACTGTCCTACTATAACCAGTGGATAAAAACACTTAAAATTGTACACATAATATATTCTTTGGTATACTATGAATGATTGGTAAATTTTTATTTTCTTAATATTTGGTATTTTTTGATTTATTCATAATCTAACTAGATTAGCCAATTTCGTCAACTTGCCCCGACTCATTTCAATGAGGCAAGCTGAGTTAATATATTTTCTTTAGTGAAAAAATAAAAATTTTACAATACAATAATTAGTAAATACTTTATTTAATGTTAGATAAAATGAAATTAAAATAAATATTAAATATTTATAAAAAAAAACCTTTCTTCAGGAATATTAAATTATTTTGCAGTACTATAGGTTGATTTTTTTCATTTATACAAAGATCTAGTGCTTCTTCTATCGAAATCTTTGACCACGATCTCCTATCCGTCTTCTTTACATAATTTCTATCCATATTGTCCTAATAAGTACATAAATTATAGTGTAACATTTTATTACAAAATTTTAGACAGATGCGTCAACTTGCCCCAATTTATATTTATTAGGAAATTTTAAATTACAAGTATTATAATTAAATCAAATAAAATAAGTATACCATTATAATATTGCTAACAACTACCACTAACTATATTTACAACAATAAAAAAAATTAATCGCAAAATATTTTGTAGAGACCTTACTAAATACGGATGTAAAATTTTAATTTAGATAAGGTAAACAAAAAAGTGATAACACAGGTGCGATTGTTATCAGATACTTGTGATTATCAATATAAATATGTACATCGATATATTGATATGTTCTTAAATTTTTATAAAAATTAGTGATAGTTGTCGTAATAAATCGTTAAAATGAAATTCGTCAACTTACCCACACGTCAATTTGCCCCGGTCTCCCTTATCAATTATGCTAAGAAATCTGACGTCATTCGGTCTTATCTGCAGTCTTTTCAATGTAGTATCTAATATATAAATAAGTTTAATGTTTACAGAGTTGAACATCTTTAATCAAAATAAATAGTAGATAACAATAATAATTATGATAAGTGGACCGAGTGACGTAGGCAGAACTCAGTTGCTGGCATACCATGTTATTTCATCATGATATCACCTAACCACATATTGTATTATTATTGTATATTTATATTATGTGCACTAGTCATTGTTGTAATGTCAACACACATTCGGATAATATTTTAAAACATCCGAGCTATAAACTCAAGTGTATACAAAAGAACCGTGGCTACGGAACTACATATATAGGTATGCAGTAAATCTATATTAATAGGTGAGGAACTTACCTATATGCTATACATTAAAACAATATTATTTCTACTCCAATTGTAAAACATAATATACGACTTCGTGTACATTATTTCCTCGTTTCTTAATGGTCTGCACACGGGTGAATTTTAATTAGTTCCATTGTTTATTCCGTTAATTTAATATAATTACTTACGTAGGTAATACAAATTGAATAATCTAAATGGCCCGTCAACATGTCGTATAACAGTCGTTGAGATACGATACGAAAATACAAATCCAAAAAAAAAAAAAAAACCTGGAAATAAACAATTATAATTACATCAAATATGTACGAAAACGATAAACTGATTTATCAATTAAATATGTTATTATCATAACGCTAAATTATTACTTCCGTTGAATGGGCTAGTGTTTCACGACCGACAAAGCCATAATAACATATTGGCACTTTATCGTGTCGTTCTTTTAATGACCGTATGTCGAAATGGCATCATAATTACCAAGTATATCCATGTGCCGGTTTAAATTTTTATCAAAACATAAAATATATTAAATTTAATCCGTCTGTAATCTATTGAAACGTTTTTTTCGTTTTTTGACAATAGAATATTTTTGATGTCTGGCGGAATTTCATACCGATGGCTGAGGCGTTGAAATTACGCTTATTGCAATATACTATACGCGTTCGTTTATCAAATCTGACGCTTTAACAATGTACCTACCTACGTAATTCAATTTTTCATTACGGTTCTTCGTCTTCTGTCCGTATACTATATATTGAAACGCCTTTGTCAAGACCCAGCAATTATTGTATATTATATTTATTATATATATATATATATATTATACATATATAAAATATATGTATAAAATAAATTATATATATAATAAATAAAATAAAATATATTATATATGTTTATATATTTATTTTATTATACAAAAAAAAATGAAAATCTAACAATTTAAAAATATTTAATTATATTTTAAAATAGTCATGTGTAAGTATAATTTTTTATTGTCCTTTTATATCACGATATTTGTTAAAAATCACGTTCACGCTCCATATTACTACAACTTTTCTCTTTGTAATCACAGATGAGTCAAAACATATACAAAATATGAAAGTTGAGAATGTTATTTGCTGTGCTCGAGAAAGGAGTTTTTTTTCAATATATTTATTTGAAAGCCTACAATCCGTGAAATTTTAAAATTTAAATAAAAACATAAAAGAAATGTTAACTAAAAATAAACTCAACACTATGGCATAGTAAATATTCTCATTTTTCATAGTTTGTATAAATTTTGACTCGGCGATTACTAAGAGAGAAATTGTAGTTATAGAGCGCGAACGTATTTTAATACCGCTAAAATAGCATCCTCTTAAGATATCCAAGAAATAACAATAAATTGTGAATTTTGTTACTTTATTGTTTAATCGTAAGCTAATTTTTATTTGTCCCACATTAGCTTTTATTCCGTAAAACATATTATCACGTATCGATAATAATTATATAACATTTACTGATTTATAAATCAAATATATAGAGAAGCCAAGGATTTCAATAAAATAAACGAACAGAGAGACCAAAACGACGTTAAAATAAATGAAAATATTTTTGCAATCATTAAGTATGTGTAGTGTACAAAGAAAAAAAATCAGTGATGTAAATTGAAGGGTCGAAAAATATATATGTATATTGTATTGCAACCCTAGAAATGTCCACAAATGACTATTTAATTTTTTGATAAATATTCTTCTATAATATTATATTCAGTTACAAAATGTTTTTCTTTTTCATTTTCCACTATCTTTATTATCCGCCAAGTTACTTGGAATTGTCCAGTACATTTTACATGGTTCTCCACATTTCTCAACCTATCGGCTATCACACCAATCGTCCTCGTATCATTAAATCACAAAATCAATTAAACAAATTTTTATATACTTTTTAAATAATTAATATACCTAAGTCATGAGTGTACGTATTGATATATGTATTTGCAATTATATACTTGATTGGGTTGTACAATTTATATTGTTCAATAATATGTATCGAGTAAAAATTATAGATAGATTTCAAAATATATTATTTGTGGTTTCCATGTCAATTTGTATGCCAAGTAATTTTTATAAGCCTTAAAATTCAACCCAACTAATTGCACTAATATGCCTCGCAAAATAAAAAGTTATTGTTTAAACTTTAAACATTTTAAATGGGCATACCTATAATATCATTGTAAACATTTAAAAGAATTTTTTTTACAAAAAAACTCTTCACAAAACTAACAAACCAACTTTGTGGAATTTTCAATATTTAAATAAATAACTACCTATATATATATATATAAAGGGAAAAGGAGGGTATAAGTTAGCGAGTTGGGTATGTTGGTGAGAATTGATTTTAACTGATTATATGTTATCAAATAAATTAGTTTTCTAATATAATATATACAAGAAAATTATAGACATTTAATTTCCGAAGTTTGAAATTATAGCACGGCTTTAGATATTATGGTTGCACAACGGCTTATGTTAACTCATAGTGAAATCTGGACAAAAAAGTTCTCTGATGATATTAGTTTGTTCGCGTCAATAGCGCGAGAATATTACACTACTATAGGCTTTTATTATACTTTTTATTTCCTGTGATTCTATATTACAAAATAGATAGGGCTGCAGTGACGTGGGTTTTTGGTTGTTTTGGGAAGAATCTACGAAATATGTGATTTTCTATTATAATTTTTCTCAAAACGATCGTTTTGTTCGTTTTCAAATAATTGTAATTATACATTACCTAATTATTTAATAATCTTTATCGGATACCGAAATTTGCATGCATTATTTCTGTGTATCACTGATTAAATTAGTGTTATTACGTGTTTTAGAATAATAATTATTATAAAATATTATTAAGTCGGGTAAATTGGGGGGGGGGGGATAATAGTTGGCCATAATTATCGAAATATAAAATGTTTCTCTTAGCTACCTATTTTTTCACAATAAAAAATACATTTGTTATCAGATATAGTAAAAAAGTCAATATATATTATTATTCTTTTTCAATTAAAATGTTTTATTGTTTTGAAATAAATACATTTATAATTTTCTTTTTTTTTATAAATAAAAAGTAGGTATATTATATAGATACCACATTATTATTCGGTTGTTGGACTGTTGTAGAATATACAACAAAACTTTGGGCTTTCTAGTGCAGATGATGCTCATTGAAAAGTATTTTGACAATAACACAACAACTGAAATCCCTGAACTCTCGTTTCATATAGAAACCCTACAACTTACAAATGCCGGTACGTAGACATGCAGCTACTATTTTACTTTTCTTTGAACGAATACTTAATCTCATCAACCATATTCAATATATAACACGTGAGCACTGGACATGAACATACAAACCTCCCAGTAATCCAAGTAAAAAAAAAACTAAAAATTAGCTATAAAATATATTTTAAAATAAACACAATGTTGTAGGTATATTATTAAACATAATTTATACATTTATATTGCACCATTTTTTTTGATGAAGTACTCGTAGGTGAAGTAATAATTATACAAAATAAATAATATGTTTCGAATTTCTTGAATTATTTTTTCGAGGTCGCAATTTATAAACCGACACAAATACGTATATGGGTGTGTCTCTAATGGCATAACTCAATAATCAATATAGGTGTAATAAATTCCCCGCTGGCAGGGTGTCATCCCCATAGCAGGTTGTACGTAAATATTATCAGCTATAAAAATTTTCATGTGCTATAGAACACTTCGAATTTCATTATGAAACTCCTACCGCTGTAGTACTTTTCTTCACAACACCGTACAGATAGAACAAAACAAGATTTTATAAACAAAAATAGGTATCATTATATGAGCCGATTCATAATTTTGTGCTCCAGTGGCGGAACTATGGTAAGGTTAGATATAGTCCTCCAAACAACGATAAAGCTCCCCATCCCACCAATGTTTATCTAGCTTGTTTACTGAGAAAAATTATACTTAAATATTTTATTAATTTCTGTTTTTTTTTCCACGGGCCTAATTTAATAAAAAAAATATATATGTATAATTTTAAAGTAGATACCTGCCTACTGGCTTATACTTACATATATATTTTATTTTTCTGTACTGCTCATTAAATTTGTATATCATCTTCGAAATTTTTTTTTGAAGTATATAAAGACATTTATAACATTTTTTTTTTATAACTATATATATATTTATTATTATAATAATACAATATAAAATACCTAGTGCCTATTAAATAAATAACAAATATTAACCTATGTCTTTAAGCTGAGCTTAAATAAGCTCATAAGGTGTTGTAGTTACATTATTTAAACATTTCTTAATATTAGTATTATCATTTAGAATATTTTTTTTTACATAAATTGGTAGAAAATTAAAATTTACAGGGCCCAAATAATTAATAAACTTTTGACCAAAACTTGTATTTGTGTATATCACTTTAGAATCAAATAATCTTTATTCAATCGTAGGTTTATAATTTTCTTTATAAAAGAAAAATAAAAAACTAGACTTCTTACACACAAACATAATAGCTTTTTTTAATAAACAAATATAATACAAAATTAAATAAATATAATAAATAACTGCTCCATCATAAAATTTAGCTAAATATTAGATTAATTTATTAAACGTAAATTAATTACAACTACAGATAATTCAATAAAGAATACATACGATTTTATAGATAAAATTAACAAAGTTACCAAGATGCAAAATTATTTTGATGTAATGAACCTTTATCTCAAAACTCGAAACATTAAATATAACTCAAAGATAAACTTACACATAGGTAATAGTGGCTTTAATAATAAAGAAATTTTTCATTCCGTTAACATTATAATTAATCAAAACTGTTTCGAATATGATAAAAATGTATATTCCCAAATGATGGTTTCTTCATGGGTAGTCCTTTAACTTCTAAGTGCCATATTTTCTAAATTATACATAGGTACAAAAGTATAAATCGATTTACATACATATTAAATTACAGTTTATAAACAATACATAAAAGCTTATTTCAGATATACCTATGACATACAACATAATATATTGATGACAATTTTATTCTATTCAAAGGTACAAATAGATAGGCAGAAGTTATGGTCAACAATTTAAACAAAATTAATTAAAAAATTCAATTTACACATGAAATACAAATTGATAATAAAATTAACTTCTTGGGTTTTACAATAAATATCTCTAACAGTAAATTTAAATTCAATATATATATATATATATATATATATATAGAAAACCCTTTCAAACTGATACGATAATTCCCATTTTAACGAACGTTTTCTTATTTTAATTCCATATATTATATATATAAACTCAAATATATCACCCTAAACAATTTTAACTATGAAAATGAATTCAATATAATTTGTGACATAGAATTAAAAATAATTTTGATATAAACACGATCTACAAAATTCACAAGAAAATTAAAGGCCAATTACATAATCTTATAGTAATATTATCCAGTATTAATTCAATTAATTATTCTTCTTCTTCTCCTTCGCCTTCTCTCCCAACTATTTGGGGTCGGCCAGTAATAATTCAATTAATTATTGTTCTATGAAATACGATAACTTTTCATCGGGTAAATTTTACTAATATTTTAAATAATAATAGTAATAATGTAAAAATGGCCTTTAAAACTAAAAATAATTCAATTAAAAATTGAAAGCCATAAATAATAAATCCAAAAAATTTAAAAATAAATAATTGGAATTAAATATAATAATATATGTACCTGCAATAAATATTACCTTAGAAAGACTAGTAGAAATTTCAAAATTCAATGTAAAGAACATATTTCAGAAATAAACTAAAAATATTTAATTTAAAAAAAATGTTTTCATTTTTCTAATCACATTTTAAAATGTAATCATTTCATTATAAAAAATATTTAAAAATATTATATTAACGAAAAAATATGTAAGTGAATTTAGTAATAGAAGAATTATTAATTTATAATGAAGTAAAACACAATAGTTTTAATAAATATAAAAACAAATTTTAAAGATAATGATATTTATCAATATACGAGTACATATTAGACGATACAAATTACAAATATACAATATAATTTTCTAACAGCTGTTTTAATATATCTATGCAATATATTACTAGACATCGTTTAATAATTTGCTTCTTACATTTTATGTACTCTGTTTATTAATTTTCGTACTTTTTGTATTTGTTTTTTTATTTTTAGTATCATTAATTTGTAACCTGATGACATGAATCAAAATCTACTTGCATGCGTGATGACTTACGTTCGAGACTAGTATTATTGTTACCTATCTATAATCTTTTTACGAATATTTTAGGCACATTTTATAAATATGTATATATGTATATTGTTTTTTTTATAATACATATTAATTTTACTTGAATATATTGCTATTTTCTATTTTTTTTTATATTTTACAACAATAAATTGAATATAAAAAAATTATAATTTACCTAATGTTAATCTCGGAAATGTACTTTAGGAACAAGTACGTAAAAATCCTCTCAAAACATCTCGACTCTCGAGTACAATTATTTTATATTTATTTCGAAAATGTGTCTGAATATAAATAAATCAATACGATGATACAAACGACTATTATTTGTATATAGTGTTCATTGTAAAAACACCTCTAAGATGTATAATATTACCTATATATTTCAGAAGACATAAAGTGACAAATTCACTTAGCTTTATTTTCATCGTTTATAATTTGATACAATCAACAAGTGAATGGAACATAATATCAAATACATCGGTATAGTACCTACAATAATATAAAGTGCCGAGTGGGTGATTTTATTTTTGTATAAGAGTGAAAAAATAAAACGATTTCAATATTTCATTGTTTGACATCCAAATTTTCTTTAGTACAAAATGAAAAATACAACACATCCCATACATATACTTATATAACCGCAGATTGAGTTACAGGATTCATTCAATTTCATAAAAATTTCAGACAAATCTGAACTTTGAAAAACACATACGAAAATCTATTTTATTTTAAATTCCAATCGGTGCGATGATGAATATTATATTGTATTGGTCTTACAATGAAGGTTTTCTTTTTAAACAGTTTTCTATAAAAGCGTTTCAAAAACGTTTGTCCTTATGAAATGTATATTATAGATTGAAATTTTGAAATAGGTGGCATAATCTTACGGTTACTTTAACCTTCAAAGTTCAAACGAATCAATTTTTGAATTTTATAAAAATTCTGAAAACTGTGAACAAACTTTGAAATGTACGTTTTTATTATTTTGTTGCTATTTAGACTATTAATAAATTATTATTATTCTATCGAGAATTTGTTCAGCCTATTTTAGCCTAATTTACATAGATGGTTTAGCAGCTAAAAGCTCTGTGCGTTTTCTTTTTATATATAGTCCTCAATTATTTCACCTTTTGATTTTAGTTATTACACTCTATTTTATTTAGTCTTTCTCAACAAAGTGTTTAGGTATCCTTCTTGCCTTTTATTTTATTTAAAATATCCTGGTGGGTAAATTTCTCATCATCGCGGATTTTCAATCCGTTCTTTATTCTATTATTTACAATCCTATTAAATTTCAATACTGTCTTCCCTTGGTCTAAAAATTCGTTTTTGACAGTTTAATTAAGTAAGTCTATACTATATAATATAGGGAAGACTCTATAGAATGGTACAATTTTTGTGGATACTTGGATACATCGGCATTAATGATAATTGATAGGTAACAAGACCATTAATTGTTTTGCTAGGGAAAACAGTAAAAATTAGTAATCCTCTGTCTAAAAAATCATTTCCGCGGATATTGTTCCACATTCCGGAGAAGTATCTAGAAAACTTTAAACAACAAATGGTCTGGCCCTAATAATTAAGTGTCACTACTATATGGTACAAAATAGTGTCTCCTAATATTATAATACCATAATTTTATGGTCTTGATGTATCTCCAAATCTCAGATAATTTATTTTCCCCAATTGCGAATTGGTCATAATTAATTGCCTCTACAATCTATACATGCTTTCTGTTTATCTCTTAATTCTTCTCCTCTCTGTATTTGGCAGTTATTTTCGAATATCCTGCTTTTGTGGCTGAGAGAAAACTACATTGAGGAGATTGGAAATTGCTTGAGAATTAAAAGTGATCCTCAGTTCCCCTCCCCTCTACATAGTTATGTGTTATTTATATTCATTTATTATAGTTCTCAACTTTTTTCAAAATCAGATTTCCATATTTAATTTAGCTTGTATTGTTTTATTTCTTACATTATATCCATTTTAAATTTAAAGTATTTAATTAATTGTTAGTAAAAAATATAATTCGTACGTGTTTCATTAAAATATATTTATTTTGGTTTGGCTTATTGTTCCTTTTATCTTTTTATTTATTTTATATTCCTATTGGAAAAAAAACTTTAGTTTTAGTATTATTTTATTGCTATTTTGTTGTGATATACTGATATCATTTGTTATTTGTAGTTATTACTCATACTGTAATAGTTGAACTGTATTTCTGATGCCTGTGGTCAACGGATCTTTAATAAAAATAATCCTATGTACTTAAAATACATTTATTAAGTATTACTTATATTGTACAATGTATACACGAACACCAGTATAAATTATAAGCTATTCAATGTAAGTTGTACCATTGATAATTTTACAACACTAATCATTATATAGGTATCAATAGTTTAGGTATAATTAATATAATATAATATAGTAGTACCTATATCATTTTCAAGTAAATAATTTTATCAATGACAAGACCAGAAATGTAATAATAATACTATTTTCCTAAAATATGTAGTTACACCACGACATTAAGAGGACGCCACACGCCCGATTTTTAAGGGGTTTTTGAAAATGAAAATCAAACAAATTAAAATAATTTATATATAATTTAAAAGTAATTTTAAAATATACCCGAGTCAGTAGCCTATTTTGTATTGTTATGTAATCAAGATATTTATTAAAAATCATATTACGCATTACACAATATTCAAATGCAATGTAACATTAATATAACGTAGAAACAAAATTATACCATCATTTGAATGAGATGAGAAGTTTAACTGGGTTTCGGTGTAAGCCGATTTTTAAAAATCTTATTAACAAATCAAAAATATAGCGTAGCAAAAATAGCATAATATAATCGGCAGATTTGCAAAACATAAATAATACGTTCACGGTGCAGTAGTTTAACTTTTTTGAATATTTGTAAGTCACATTTTCCATTTACTGATTTATATCACCTATGATTATTATTATTATTTTAGGATTTTATAATAATTTGTACTCCGCGTGTGGCATACTGGCGCATGTAGGTAAGTATAAGTTTATATAGTTTAAGTTGGCTCAAAGCATCTAATTATGAAATCAAATTTTAGCCAATATATAGGTACTTGTTTTCAAAATTATTAGTATGGTAATTACTAGGATAATTACATATTTTAACGAAAATTAAATTCGGCCTTGGGTACCAAAAATATAGAGTATTGATAACATCTAATTTTTTTCTGCATTATAATATATGTAATATGTATACCCTACCTATTAGGTAAATTTATTATATTATACATTTTTAAAAGCTTGAATAATAAATCGGTTAGAATTGTACGCAATTCACCAACAATTGAAAACATGATAAGAATACGACCGAGCACTACATTACCTTTAGAATAATTTATAGGTTTTTTGTAACAAGCTGGATATAAAACTAGATACTGTTTTGTAGGTACTTTTGTAAAAATATCGATATTTATAATTAAATTACCTACCTATATTATATAATATAATATATAGTTACCTCCGATGGCTCAATATATGACAATTAAAAAATATATTATGTAAATTATAAACCTACATGAAGTTTACTTTGCTTGCGAGTTGTATTCTTTTTTTCTTATCGCAAAAATGAATTACAGTTTTCCTCAGCGTCGATTTTCTGAAATTTCAATACCATAAATTTCTTCGAAAACATATAGGTACAAAACAATAACCATTATAAATACCTACATAAATAAATGATAATGCGCAAGTAAATTTATCAACTTACAATCTTAGCTGAAAAAAGTGTATCAACTTAAAACTCAAAAGGAGATTATGTTAAAAAAACAAAACTGAATAGGTATTTCCGAAAAAAAAAATACTCATTTCTACGTTCTACGTTAGCTAAGATCAAAACTTTTCAGACTACACTCTCGTATATTTAATGTTGTGTTTTCAAAGTGATAATGCTAAAAGTTCCAACCTGGAACGTTTGACGTAAAAATGAAAAACAAGACTGGTGGAGAATTGTGTGTAATATACTGTATAATGTAATCGTTATTAGACAGTCGTTTTAAACAAACAGCTTAAACGGTTCGTATATTATTATGTATAAGTACATCATAAAGTATAATACCGTAATAGAATTAAGTTCCACAAGTTGTATGCATATAAGGATTATAAATTAAAAATAGGTATATGCGTAAATTTTTTTTTTAAATTATGAAGTACGTTTTTTACGAGCGAGAAACTGAAAATGAGAATCTATAGATACAATCTACGTCTTATAATTATTTATCAATATACATAAATACATAATGAAAATGTCATAATAATATAATAATAATATTATTATAGAGAAATTTTCTGTAGGCAGTATCATAAATACATGTACCTACAGATACAGATACAATAATTGTATCTTGTATCTAGATGCATTTTTTCCAGTATCGTGTATTTCTTTATGCAAAATGATATAATAGATACATTAAATGATCAAAATTTAAATTACATACAATAAACAGTATAATTAAATGTATTACTTAATACTTATTATTATTTTTTAGTATTTCAAAAACAAATTATTTTTATGTAGTAGATAATGTAATAAAATAAAATTTGATACCATATACACCTATGACACTACAGTATACTATACACCTATATGTTTATTAATTTTTATTTTTATTAATATGATTATAATATTAGGTATAATGTAATATATTTTATTTGTAGGTACCTATATTGTTATTAATTTTTATTTTAAAAAATATTTACATTATATATATTGTTTTTTTTTTATAAAATTGTAATAAGTAATACGAATTTTTATTATAAAATAATAATTATATTTTTGAGAATAAGTATACTATGTATCTTTTATGTATCTTTGATATTTATACCTTGTATCATATATCTATAATCTTTTCTACAAATGTATCAAGATACCCAAAACGAATGTATCATGTATCAAGATACTTTTTTTAGTATCTTACCCAACCCTGGCTGATGGTACACACCTAATATTGTTGAACAAAAATTTTTTATTTAAAAAATCAATACATTTTATCCTAACTAAAATAAAAATACTAGAAAATGAAATAAAATACTAATTTTTAACATAATTTTTACTGGGTTATTTTTAATATACAGTAGAGTCTCAGTAATCCGGACGAATTCAGACCGAGCCTCGTCCGGATTACCAGATACCTATACTGAGCACCTGGATTACTGAGTATCTATTCAAATGACTAAGACATTTTTCTTTCCACCATCTTTATTTATTGCATTTTAAATTACAAAAATAATAAATATCTTATGCATAATGAATTACAAAAACTTTGTAATAATATAATTTAAGTATAATAGTCAGTAACTAATTTTTTTCTGAATAATACTTTTAGGTAATTCACGTACAAATATAAATGCCGTCCGGATTACCGCGATCACCAGATTATGCGGGGGAAGGGGATTTGTACTATCGTGGCTCTACTGTACATGCATCTAATCTAAACATAAAGTATAATAATTAAAACTATTTGTATTGTAGTCGATTGAATATTGTTTAGCCTTGTAAAAACAAATGTGTATTAGATCCAGAAAAACATTTAGTAATTTTGAGCTCATATACATAATATATTTATTATATTATTTTTATCGTAAAAACTGAACCGTAGAAAAAGTCGAAATCGTTTTCAAACTCAAAACTCATTTTAATCCGTTTTGACTAGGTGTACTCTCCGATTAAAACGCAACCGCCACGACCACACCGTAATCGAAAGCAACGCATATTATTTAATAATAATATTATATTGACGACAATTATTTATTGTTCCTGACGTCGTTCGTTAATTCTACTTTAAAGCTACCAAAGAATATCCATCACAAAAACATTTCATGATACATCGAAAGGTTTTCTCTTTCAAAATGCGGTGTTTTAACAGCTAGTATTTGCGTCGCTTATAAAAGCCAACAAGGAACGAACGAGCGCTTTTTCTGCACGTGTACAAAATAAAATAAAAATATTTATTTGTAGAAATTTAAGTGTAAATTAAGCCGACGGCAACTGTTCACTTTTAAACCGCTCTTTAAATATGCATGCGCATTTTTTAATATTGTGGCATTTTTTAAAGGCAATAAATCGTAATTTTTTAGGACATTTTTCATATTTTTAGGGTATTAATGTCCGCGTCATATAATAATAATACATTTTGGACAAAAAAATAACATACCAATGGAAGTTATGTTGATTCGATTTTCAGGTTAATAACCGCGATAGCATATCGGATGTCGATCTCTCGATGTTATAATAATAATTAATATTATAACATTGTTTTTGGTTATTCTTATTATAAATATTATAATTTTCAATATATTTTTGTGTGTTCTTTTAGTTCTTTCTTTATAAACATTCGATGCTTTTAACCTGGACATATTCTATTGAATCTCATGTAAAACACCCTATTACTGTTATACGATTTTGTTCGACCAAATGTTAAAAATCCTTGTATCCTTTTAGCCCGTTGTAACTCTTCCTCCCCATAGGAGCGTGTGTACTTACAATAAGTCATAAGTCGTATACAGCAAAAAAAAAAAAAAAAAAAGGAAACATGAGGTCCCTTCCACTTCTCTGTGTGCCGGAACTATACTCCGTCGCAGGTTTTTAAACACGAAGAATTTAGTTTGTACAAACATCGAGTACGTTTTAACGGAATCCAAACGAAACAAAATGTTTTTTGTTAGGACTTTATATATATGGCCCTTATAGACTTGGTACGAATGAACTCTTTGGCGGTTCGTCTTCGAATACCTATAATATATTGTATAGACTAGCTAGTATAGTTGTATATTATATATAATTGAGTATTGGTTATATATAAATAACGGATGAAATTCGTATCAACGTATTCAGCAATATCAAATTTAGATCACGTCGAATCTTCGAAAATCGATTTCCATCTTTATTTGAGGTAAATTAAAATCACAGATTCGAAGTTTAAAAAAAAAAATCGATATAATTAAGATTTTCGACCATTAATACTCGAATTTTCCGTCCAAAATAGGTTTAAGTACTTATTGATATTCTGATTCGTTTTAGAATCAGTGAAAATCGCTTTGATAAAATCTACCTATTTTGCATTCATGACGAGCCATAATTTGCCACATGTCCCGATTATAACAAACGTATCTCCATCCTACGATTATAATATAAATTACAGTAATTTTATTACGATCTTACGGGTGCATATACCCACATATTTTTGTAATTTTTACTCTTTTCAAAATACGCCTATATGCTATGCTATATTTTTAATTTGTTATTTGTTAATACAATTTTTAAAAATCGACTTCCAACAAAACATTTGTTTAACTTCTCATATTTCAACCGGTGGTACAATTTTATTTCTACGTTTTTTTTTAATATTTACACTGTATTTGGATTGTGTAAACATGTTTTTTAATAAATATCTTGATTACACAACAATACAAAATGGTACTAACACGGATCTATTTTTAATTTGTTTCATTTTTATTTTTATTAAAATTTCATAAAAAAAAACAATATAAAACTCCTTTAAGAATCTGGTGGTGGCATCATCTTAATTCTGTTTTCTCGAACGACGTGCAGTATGCAGTACCTACCTTTCAATCTATCTCGTCACAACAATTTTCTACAAATTTTGTCATTGACTGATGATTATAACACTCTTATAATATGTAATTAAAATATATGTAAACGACAAATTCTGTATATTATTGACTACGACTCGTGTGAACGGATAAAAGCCACGCGGCAAGCGGCAAATGTTGTCTTGTCTAGATGCTTATATAGGTGGGGTCACGTCAAAATCAGGAAAACAACAAGTCGGGATAAAAATTGATCGGGATAATAAAATTAAAGGAACGATATTTTTCAGGAATGTATACAAACACAAACAATTTTTCATAGGAATTTATTTTATCGGGAAAATTATTTTTAGGAAATATAAAATTCAGAAACCATAAAAATCGGGAATTTTATTTTCAGTAAAAATAATTACAGGAACAATAATAATAGGGATTAAAGCTAAAAACAGTCAGATCGAAAATTAGTCAGGATTCAAAAATTGGAGGATTAATATTTTACAGGAATATAAACAAACCGAAACAATTTTTTACAGGAATTTATGTTCTCAGGAAAATTATTTTTATGAAATAAAAAATTCAGGAACAATAAAAATCGGGA
>JAIPRL010003696.1:0-44492 GCA_025469235.1 Pemphigus obesinymphae | reverse complement strand
ACAAAAAAAAAAAAAAAAAAAAAAAAAAAAAAAAAAAAAAAAAAAATAAACATCATTGTAAAACCATAAGCTTCCTCGTTACGCTCAGAATCTAAAATTAGGCAACCATGATCTTTTGATGTAATTTTTCCTATATTTGTATATTATTTTGTTATCAAAATATGTTTTTTACACTTAAGGACACCATTGGAAAAATCTAAAAATGACCTCTTCAAAGTTTCAATTAAAACCCATTTATTATCTAAAAAAGCTCTTTACTCCAAAACTCCTTACTCGAATACTACTAGTCAAAATATATGGACAAATGAAAATAAAAAAATAAATTATTGAATAACCAAAAACTAAAATTTTTAAGAAAAAAAGAGCCCACAAAAGATCTATAGATTTAACCAAACGGTGACTTACAAATCACTGTTTGGGCACCACTAATCTATGATTTATAAATAGATATAGATTTGTAATTGTATTAAAAAACACCTACATTAGGAATTTAAGAAAAAAAGTTCAGAGTTTTCACTATTTTTATAAGCAAAATTAATCACATACACATAAATGTATTTTTTAAAGTATATAATTTCATTGTTTATTATAAATTCATTAAGTATTAGGGTATTATAGGGTTAATGAAAAACTATTTATAATTAAATTTTACCTGTTGTAATTGTACAGATAACGGAACAATATCTGTGATATTAACATTATTTTCCAAACCATAATCAATAAATACTACATCATAATTGTTTTCATCAGTTTTCTTAATAATTTTTGCTCGATAATAGTATCCATCAGCTGAATATTTGACGCTTACAATCTGATTCAATTCCGGAGGTTTACTGTCTGAAATATGTTCTATAGAAAAGGGAAATATTAAAAAGAAAATAATTTCTTAAGAGGACACCACACAATCTATTTTTAAGAGGTTCTGTATAGGCAACTTTTAAAAAATTATTAATTATATAATAAATTATATATATATATTATATAATTAATTATATATTAAAAGAAAATTGAACAGCTAAAAAATGTTAAAACACATTTCAATAGTAATCTAAAAATGCGTACATTTTATTGTTGTATAATCACATTTATCTAAAAATATGTTTACGAAAAACAGACAAAAAAAACATTACAAAATGGTTTTAAGAGGTAAAATTTTTTAAATAATTTCATCAGTGTTTTATTGTATATTTTATGTATAAAAAACATTATTTTTTACTTTTTCAGTAATAAACCATTAAGTGCACGTATCTTATAGAAACATATATATTTAATAACAAATAGACGTTGGAATACTAATGCACTGGATTACTTAACTAAATTTGTCAGTTCATATACAGTACTCTACTAAATTATCAACATAGTGTGAACTAGGTTTTAGAAAAGCAGGAGTTGTATACCAGATAAGCAAACATGCTGAAGTACAGGAAATTAAATAAAAAAAAAAAAGTTTGAGAAATGGCAGAAAATGATTGGGTAGAAATATAAAAGTTCATGTAAAACAGCAAAAAATTCAGTGAAGCTAAATTAGGAAAATATGACAGTTTTATAAGAAATTAGGAACAAAAGAAGTGTATATTCTAAGAAAAGCGATAAACCATCTAGGGATTTTCAAAATGTAATGTATAAAAGATGAAGATAGGAGAATGTTAACAAAGGACAAGGAAGTGAAAAATAGATTGAAGAAATATTATAAAGGATTATTAAATGAGTTTAGGTATTGTGAACTTAATAAGAGAAGTATTGAATATGGTAAGGAAAATGAAAAGGGAAAAATAAGAAAGCGGTAGGACCAGTAGAAGTATGGACGGTATTAAGGAATTTAGATACAGGATGAATAATAAATTCCTTTATTAAAATACTAGGCTCTGTCCCAAACCAGAATATACTGGTTAGCATATCAAACTGAAGGTCACCTAAGTCTGTAATCCCATTTCCCCACCTCCTATGTGGCGAAATCAACAGGCAATGTCGTACAAACAGTTCTAGTAGTATACAGAGTTATAATAATGTGTAGAAAAATAATAAGGCCTTCGACGTTTAATGCACATAAAAGAAATCGGCAAATTTTGAATGACCATGTATTAATTTTGTTTTGTAGGTATGCTACGATTTAAATATATGTACAATATTTTTTATATAGTATATAAATAATAAATTATGACGTTTGTTATATATTTTATTTACACTGAAATACTATACAAAACATTTATAGGGTAATTTTTAATATAGTATATTAAATATAATAAATAAATTAATGTAATATTACCATTTATAGATTAAAATAAAAACACTAAAGTATATTAAAACATTTAAAAATAAGTAGGTACCTACTATTATTACATTGTCATAAAAAAAATAAAAATATATACAACTGAAATTGCCAAGGCAAACAAAAAAATGATCAAAATCAAAAATGAGTATTATAATATAATAATAGTGCGTGGCATACTTAACAATCGCTAAAGGTATAGGAAAGACATTGGAATGTTCTGTAGAACGGTTATTTTGACCGTGTCTAGTACTCCTGTAATATATGTAAAACGGTCAATTAGACCAATGTACCGCCAAACGAAAACTGGTCGGACGGCCAAATTATTCTCGTTTGGAACAGAGTATAGTAGTTAAAGGAATAACGTCAGAAGTAATAAGTAAAAAGTAGGAAAAGAGATATTCAGGAATGTGAGAATTATAGAGGGATAACGTTTATAAGTCACAGTATGAAAATTGGGAAACGAGAACATTTGTTACCAGAAATTCTAAGTCCTCTTAAGACTGAATATCAATAATATATAGTATAATATATAGTATGTATATCAAAATCTAAATAAAAATATATCATTGGACAGTTGAATTATATATTTAAAATTAAATTATTATATAAATAAGAAAAATACTGACTTAAAGAATAAGTATGAACATCTTCCAAAAGTTGTTTTAATTCATCATTATTATCTATAACTTTACGGACAAAGATATTATACATATCAACATATCCCGTAATATACACAATGTCACCATTCTTTAATAAGTTAGTTTTATTACTAATATCTTTTAGAATAGTATGTTGATGTACTGTATCTGTATGAGTAGGTACTATTTCTTCTGTAATAAAAAATGTATATATGTAAATATAAAACATATATCCAACGCACATTAAGATGATCAGTCAAAACCACTTCCTCTACCACGCCGCTTGCTATAGTTGGCTGATACACGTTTTATACTATATATATATGCATATACACTATACACTGTGCTCAAATACGACACTGATGCACACATACGTATGATTTGCGACAGTGCTGTTATATATAAATATAATTGTGACTAATTTTTTCGACAACTAATCAGGAGCCAGGCGATGCGAAATGGATGCTAAATATACACGTTTTAATTTTTATATTCAATAAAATTTCTTGAGTAATAAGCATTTAAATCTAATGTGGCAGACTAGTATGTCATTTTTATAATCTATTATGTGCTATTACAGTACTTCTTCTCTACGTCACTCTTAAATTTAAATGCTTATTACTCAGGAAATATTTATCGAATTTAAAAAATGAAAATTCGAGAAAATATACTATATTATGTATTATATAATTTTAATTTTAGGTTGAAATTTAAAAATCAAAAGTTGAAACAATTTTAAGTGGGATACAACTTATATATATAGTATATAACATACTATAGCAGAGACCATAGCGAATTTATTTATTTTTTTAAAGGGGGGACGTGTGTTTAATTTGGCCAACTGATCGAATTTTTTAAATTAACCCCAAATAATTGGGAGAGATAATACTAGATAAGAAAAAAATATTATATTATACTAGATACATAATTATCGAGTGTTACATCAATGACATATCATTCTCGTATATATTGTAGTGGTGCAACTGATGAATAAATTGAATTGACCTATACTCATTACCAAAAATAATATCCATACGAACCACCATCAATAGAAGAAATATATTATATACATTTTAACACTTCTATACATATTAAATAAAAAATAAAAACCAAAATTATTATACCTGTGACACATTTATCCTTAACATTATGAGTTAAAATATTATCATCCATAAAATCTTTGAGTAGTTTATTTAAACTATCAGTTACGTTTTCATTATTCCTGATTATTACCAATGTAACATCTTTTAGAGGAAATTTAGGATCAAAATCCTAGAAAGAATAAATAAATAACAATATAATTTTGAATAAAAGCATTTTTGCTAATAATAGAAATCTTTGTCTCCTCAATAGTTGCATGTACTTACTACAGTCATTGGTTCATATGTTGATAATAAATTAGAAATATACGTTGAACCTTCTACACTTAATACCGCAGATTTAATCCCTTTCAAAGTAATTTTAACTATAGTTGCAGGAATCTAACAAATAAACAAAATGTGTCAACTTTAATAATATTAAATAACATTAACTATGTTAATTAAATCAATTAATTACCATAAAATCCTTGGGAATTTCAAATATATTTGATATAGGTACATTATCTATATCACCAAAATCAATATAATGAATTAAATAAGTAGAGTCATCAATTTTGCTTAACACTTTGCCTCTATAAAAACCATCATCCAATGTAGACTGAGCTCCAACAATTTCACCAATCACCAAAGGTCTATTAATAGGGGTAGCTACACCAAATATTTAACAATCAATTGCATTGCATTTGTTATCAGCATTTTAATATGATGTATTTACCTGATGAACAAAATTCATGAACTTTTTCCAAAAATAAATGATATTCATCATTATAATCTTCTAATTTTCTTATATATATTTCATTCAGATTAACAAAACCTGTCATATAAACTATATTTCCTGGGTGTAAGGAAGTATTATTACACTGAATATCTGAATCTAAATTGAATAATGCAATAAATATGTTTAGATAGAAATGAGAATGTTTAGATAGGATGAGTGGTGACAAAAAAAGATAAAATTATAAATGAGTAAATAGAAGGAGTGCATGTGTTTAAAGGAAAGGAAAAAATACTATTTATTCAAATCTATTATAATTTGTAAATAGGTATGTTGTCATTATTGTCTGTATACATAATGTTATTACTAATCTTTTGGGACAAAGAATTTATTTACATTTGTGTTCAATTTTTACACAAATAGAATATATATTATTAAAAAAACAATTAATAATCATGAAATAGCTATTTAATTAATGTTTCATATACTCTAAGCATATTTTCTTTTTTTTTTATAATTATATATATATTTTTATGAGTACCTATTTAATTTTTAATAATTATGGTAGGCAGCAAGGCAATACACATTTTACAGAGCAACAGTACTAAACAAATGGGTTAGTTAAAACTAACCAAATTACTAAAATAATACCTACCCAATTTTAACTTTTCTTTAGTTTCTTTTGAACTAATTGCATTAATTTCCTTTTTTCTTCCAAAAATTAAAGTATTTAAATGATCATTGACATTCTCATTTTTATCGGTTTTTAGTATTACTTCATTTGTGTTGTCTTCTTTAATACTCTGATTTTATTTAATAAATATGTTAAGATAATTATGGAATAATTAAATTATAAAATAACTTACCACAGTTAATGTTTCATTTTCACTGATAAAACCAACATAGTCACGGGCAGCTTTATTTAATTTACTGAATTGAACATCTTTAAGTTTCACCAAAATAATTGTAGGAATAAACTAGTAAATCACAGAATAGAAAAAATTTTCATAATTTCAATTAAGAGGGCGTGATATCTATATTTGCAGTCTTCGTCTAACCAACTGATAATATATGAAATGTAGTTCAACATTTTCATCATTTTTATTAATATCAGAATAAATTGACATATTATATCAAATCTATAGAAGAGATTATCTATGCTATAGCATAATCTTCTATTTTTTAATTTTAAAACGAAATATACCTATCTATTTTAATATAATAATGGGATTAATTAAAGTTTGAAAAAAATAAAAATAAAAAAATAAAAAAAAAAATACGCTACAGCATAGATAATGATAATCTTGTCTATAAATTTGGTTATAGGTTAATTTACTCCAATATTAAAAATCACAAATTTATGATAAAAATACTAAACATAAATTTCATACCTATATAAATTATCAGTTAGACAGAGACCGCAAAGACAGGTATGTTATTTTAAATTATAAACCTGTTTTAATTCATTGGAAAGAGATACAATATCAGATAAATTAACATTCTCTTCAATCCCATAATCAATGAGCTGCACATTATAACTAACATCATTAACTTTTTTTATGACTTTTGCTCTATAGAAAATCCCATCTACTATTGATTTTGCTCCGATTATGTCATTTAATTTTGGTAATTTTCCAATGGGTGTTTCTTAAAAATATATAAATATTATTTGTTAAAAGTTTAAAATCATTGATATATCCAAATTATTAAAATGTAATAAATACCCGCTGAACAATACAAATTCACACGTTCTATGAAATTTGAAAATTCTTCAGTTTCATCATCAACTTTGCGAACAAATATTTTATGTACATCAATGAATGTAGTAATATAAACCAAATCTCCATTTTTCAATGTAGGTACATTTTTTTCACCATGAATTTTTTCTTGAATGTCAACATTTTCTAAAATAAAATAACAATTTGACTTGATGTATGAAGATAGTAGTGTTGTATGCAAATATACAAATTATTTGTTTTTGGTGTTTTAAGAAATCTAACAATACTCACACTATATATATACCTAGTCATTATACCTACACTAATAATCCTATATTTTATAGTTTAATTAAGATTGATTCCGCAATTGCCATTTTAAGATTATATTAAACATTTACTGCACATAATTAATACTGAGTATATATATTTATTTTATTTACCAGGAGTGGACTTAGTTTTAAAATGATGTACACTATTGTCGGAAAGTTTCCGGACAGGAATATACAGGCCAAGTACTATATTATGGTTTGTCCTGGGATAAAAGCCACAACAAATAGAGCAGATGTTCACTCGAACTCTTCTCCCCTGCAACCATCTAACCTACCTCCTCCTACCAGCATAACCTAACCACCTCACATTCCTCTAACACTTGTACAACCAAAAGCAAACATCCCACCTGACTAATCTATCTATCTAATGTAACTTAACGTAACCTCCAACTAACTCCTCTCATATATCTAACCTAATCCCCATCACCCCACTTATCTGTTAACCTAACTCAACCTAAAGAGTGACATATGACATATGGTAACCTAGAGGTGGCAGTATGTGAATTTACTCACCGGTATTCAGTATGTATTCATATACCAGTTTTTTTTCGATAAATACCGTATGTTTGGTAATTATTGTTTTCACGGTAAATACCGTATATACGATAATTATTACCATATCCACGGTAAATACCGTATACACGGCATTTATGGTTTTCAAGATAAATACCATATGTACCGAAGTTATCGTTTTTATGATTAATATATTCCTTAGAATTTAGATCATAAATTATTGTATAGCACCACAGACAATGTTTATTAAAATTTAAACACAATACCGGTAATTAGGTTAGTATAGATATACTATATAGTATATAACATACCTACCTAAATTAATTACCTATACATTTTAACAAACAAAACGCTAAAATGTTCAAGATCAGTTATTATCTCGAATTAGATTAGTTTGATATTTAAGGATTTTATAGAAAATTTACACAATGATAATAATAATACGAATACTGGAGTTTGGAATACGTCATTTATTGTGATCGTCCGACCACCCTTAAAAATTGTTACAATAACCAATATTTAATATTGATATTAAAATCTAATTATATCATATTTATCATAATATATAAAACCTTTTTAATAATGTCGAAACAACTAAACCTAAATATACATATACATTTAGTGGCAAAGACGGCTATCTAGTATTATTATATATCTATGGTTAGGCCATTTTAGAGTAAAGATGTTAAGATGGTAGGGACCAGCTCTGAAAGCGATAGGCAGAAGAGATGATTAGGTTAGGTTAGATGGGTGAGAGGCATATATGCCCCCTATATGAACCATACTATATTTACACTGTATATCCTTATACGCAAACATTCTGACGGTAGTGTAATTTATTTTTGTATTTATTTAATTTTCTCTAATTACTAATTTTACTAGAACACAATATTAATATTATACAGTTAAAATATTAAAATTTGTTCACCACTCACATTTTATACAATTTAAAGACCTTTTGTGGTCATGGTGTCTTGTGCCTCATTTTTTCTTTTTCAAAATTCTAGATTCTGGTTTTACGTTAATTTTTATTTATTTGATTTGCAACTTTCTGACCAGAAGAAATACAGTAAATTTTGTAGTAAAGAGCGTTTATGTTAGTAAATCAGTTCTAGTTGGTACTTTGAAGAGGTAATTTTTTTCCAGTATTTTCCTAAAGGCCTTTTGTACACAAATCAATTTTAAGGGTTTATGCATAGGAAATTTTGAAAACCAAGCGGGTTTTTATTGTCATGTGAAAAGTGAATTGTTAGTGTATGTATCACGTGTACTAACACTGTTGTCTGCATGTCCATACTTGCATATGTTTAAATATTTTATTTTTATTTTCATTGATTTAGACCTAAAGGTTGACAAAATTAAGGATACTTTTTACAATGTTCTGATTTTAATTCTAAAAACATATTATTAAGATTTTGTAGGTTTTTATTAGATTATTTGTTTGTATTATGTTTTATTTTCATATTATGATTAAGGTTTTCAAATTAATAAATTTCCAAAGATGAAATTCCCTACTATTACAATTTTTAGCAAAAATATAAAAATTCTTTAGAAAGAACCTACAGAATTTTTATATTTTCAAATTTAAAATCGGAATATTCTAAGCCTTAATTTTGTCTGTGTTAAGGGGATTGGAAGCGATGATTGTCTTTCTCTATTACACATGTAACATAGCAATTTAAACTATTTCAATTTCCACGAGGCAATAAGGATTATAAAAATTGATCTGAATTTTTCATAATGTCTACTTTAGATAGATAGACTTCCCACATTTTTGATTTTTTTTCTCAGAGTCCATCTAAAATTAAGTTAATATATTCAGACATTTAAAAATTATAAAATAGATTTCAAGGCAAATTCAGATCAGTTTTCAAAATTCTTATAGTATCACTAGGACAATCGGTGTGTTGGAAATGGGATCTAGTATCTTTTCAAATACAACAATAACCATATTTAATGACATGTGCCTGTGCTTACGTATTTACACACTCTAAACACTAAATACTACTGACACAAACACACGGCATAACGTAAATATATTAAATAATTGCTCATATACAACCCCTTAATAAATATTCGCTTCCAATCCCCTTAAGCCTAAATCAATACAATAATAAATAATACAGGCATTTAAATTAAATCCATTCTTTTGTTCAATCTTCTCTCTGCCAAAATTAATTTTCCCACGCTGTTATACCGTATAAATTTCAGAATCCCTATCTTTGTTAAGTTTCTTGCCATATTTCTCGCTTCATTCTTATCTCCTTGAAAAATCATCTCTAGTACATTTTATGTGAACAAATAGCGACCCAAATTTTCTTTTCAATGAAATGTTTGCATATCAACTAAGTATATACTAATTTCATGTTATTTTTTTTTTTTTATATATTATCTCTTATGATTTTGTACATATTTTTTTAAATTGTATTTTAGGGCCTATCTTGTATATATGAATAATACAATAAATTAAGTCTTGTACTTCTTTTTCGCCTTCTCTCCAACTAATTGGAGTCTGCCACCTTAGTCTTAATAAAGTAAATGTAGGAAATAACAAAATAACTAATAAAAATGTCACAATTAACATTTTTTTAATATTATGCAGTTTTTTGAATACAATGATTTACCTTTGTTCTCAAATTTAAAATAAAAATAATACACTATCCTTTCCGAAAACCAACTTCACCATTTGGACACCTTTTTTTAATACCAATTTTTTTTTTTTCTGTAAAAAACTTTTCGACCAGAAGACTCAATTTTTATGAGATACACAATTAAATATATAGTTTTACCGTAATATGATTTTTAATGCGATAAACATCAGTAGATTACATGCAATATTCTTCTATTGTAACTCATCCAGTTCATCTATGCACTTGGGTTATGTCACAAGTCTGACCAGATGATCAGGGAAATTCATTGAACAATGTGTGATAAACCTTCAATATGCAACCACAGATTATACTAGATAATCAGTATTTTGCAGGGAGTATTCCATAGATAACCTCAAAAAGAAAAATACTTAAATGTACTTCCACAATTTTAATAACCCTACAAATTTAAAAATTTAACGAGTCGCCAAGGGTGTAGATGAATCAGAGTTACACCAATACTTGATTAAAAAAAAAAAGATCAGATTAGATAGGTAGCAAAATATATTCTTTTGAAAATATAGAACATCAACATTTGTCTTGATCCCTTGACAATACCAGTAAATATATAATAATAATAATACATACGCTTAAATATATAATTTTGATTATAAACAAAGTGAGGGCGAACTATTGATAATTACATACCTGATGGTAGTGCAAGTTGATCAACTACTTCTGTTGTTGAAGAACAAATACTTCCAATTTTCATTAATTCATTTATTCGTTCATTCACATTCTCATTATCATTTATTGTAGTCAAAGTAACATTTTTAAGAGGTTGTATTGGAGAAAAGTCCTAAATTGAATGAAATTACGATTATAGATTTTAAAAAATAACAATGAACAATTAAGGTAGTCTAATTAAGTAGGCATTTACAATTATATAGGAAATTTATCGTACATGATATGGCATGTTAGAGCTCTTTCACATAAAGCCACTCAGCATTGATGGAAAAAGCAGGGAGATTTGCAGTGTTTAATAGTGATACTGCTGAGTGGCTGCGTATGAAAAATTGAGAAGTTGAAATTCCTACACTTTTCTTAGATACTATTATTTTTGCAATTTGTATGTATATGTCCAGCAAAGTAAAATTATATGACAGATTTGAATTTTTTGTATTGAAAAATGGCTTATGGACTGATAAAGTTTTAAAAACTAGAGCATACAAATTTAAAAATCAAAAAATTCCTTAGTATCTCCTCTTTAGATTAATAATTGAGACAATTTTTGATTTACCTGAATTATGATTATTCAAAATGGATTTATTTTAAACATTTAAACAAAATCATACTTTGAGAACAGTCAAAATTAATAAAAATTTAATATAGTAAAAAATCTTTGAATTTTCAAATTTAAAATTGGACGAATCTAACTCTCAAAATAAAAGCAATTTTGGCCAATTTAATTTTGACTAACTGGAACTACTTAAAGACAACCTCAGATATACTAAATTTTTTTTAAAAAAAAATGATATATATAAATAAAGTTGGGCGAGTATTGTTTTTTATATATGAGTCAAATATTAGCATTTATTGGAAAATACTCGAGTACTCAAAAATAATTATGTAACACATAATTGTACACGGCTTTTTTGACAAAAAAATGCCAATTATTCATGTGAAAAATAAAAACAGTAAAAAAGATTAATACTTAACATGGTAGTGTTTTATTAGAAATTACTGTCAAAATATTTAGTAGCATGTTAAGTCACTATTGACATGTTGGTATAATTATTATTTTGTACAGGAGACAATAAAATAAAATTCATCTTTAGTTCTTTATTATACATAAACTTATCCAAGAAAATCTCCTACCATTAACAATAACAATCTATTTTTGTAAACAATTTTCCCAGAACCATTATAATATAATAAGATATATTTTCGTTCTCAGAATTAGATTTTCAAATAAAACACCAGTCATCAATAAATATAGTTCATAAAATAAATCTATAAGAACACAAGTTTTGGAGTTAAGTTGAGTACTTGACTAAAATAAATTTGAGTAAAATCGAGTACTTAGATGCACAAGAATAAAAAAAATTGGCAAGAATCGAGTGTCTCAAGAGACTCACCCAACTCTAGATATAAATAATGAGAATATAAACACAACCTTTGAAAAATTATTGATATATTAATAATACAAAATTAATAGATACTTACTATTATCATAGACTCACAATTTACCAATAAATTGGTAATATAATTCAAAGTATGATCATTTAATGGTTTAAAATCAACACCTTTAAGAGTAATTTGTTTTACAGTTGTGGGTACCTATAGAAAAATCAAAATATGTTAAATTGACAACTATTATAATATAATGATTATGAAATAAGTATTACCATAAAAGTAGTAGGAATTTCAAATATTTTAGACATAGGTACATTATCCATATCACCAAAATCAATAAAACGAATTAAATAAGTCAAGTCATCATTTTTTTTTAAAACTTTGCCTCTATAAAAATTACCATCCAACGGAGACTGAGCTCCAACAATTTCTCCAATTTCCAAAAGTCTATTAATTGGAGAAGCTAAAACAAATATTTAACCATCAATTAAATTTGTTATCAATAATTTAATATTTCAATTTACCTGAAGAACAATGTTCATTAACAACCTCCAAAAATTTTTCAAATTCATCATTATGATCTTCCAATTTCCTTACATATATTTCATTTAGGCCAACAAAACCAGTCATGTAAACTGCATTGCCAGGCAGTAAGGAATTTTCAATGCATTCAGGCATAACTGAAAAATCTAAAGTACCCAATTACAAATTTTAATACACATTAATGTATCAATTAGGACCCATTTATTAATTAATATTTAAATTTAATTTATTAATATTTAATTGGGTAGAATTATATATATTAATTATACAACAATATTACAATAATTGGGTATGAATATAAGTCTAAAATTAATTAATAACCTGATTTCACAAAGTTATCAACTTTTACAGGAATAATTGTTTTGGATTGTAAATGTATAAATGGGTTTAGCTCATTTACAGGATTTAAACTGTTATATACGTCATTATTTTGGGGATCTTCCACACACTTCTAGAAAAAATAATATTTATTAAAGACAGGTACAATATATTATTTATCTTTACGTACAGTATATTTTGTACATATCAGTATATATCACATATATATTATATTTGGCCGACCCCAAATAGTTGGGAGAGAAGGCGAAGGAGAAGAAGAAGAAGTATATATCATGTATGAAAATAAAATTATATTATATATACATACTATTTAATAATACAAACAAACTAAAAGATAAAAATATGTGCATGTGTAATGACAAACTTAGTGTTGAAAAAAAAAAAAAGATTCAGAAAGCCCTACCCCGTGAGCACATTAAATTCATGGTTTCTAAACATATTTTAAATTATTATTTAAAATATGTTATATTAATAATAACCTTCTTCTTCTCCTCTCCCAACTATTTAGTGTTGGCCAATTGATATTGGTAACCACAACAACAAATTGTAAAGACATAATATTGCAGATATATTATGTGTCTAAAATAAAACAAATAATAGTCATTTTCATGGTAACAAATCAACGAACTTAACCATGGACAGATAGATGAAGGACACAATGGGGATATAGGTGTCTAAACTTATATTTAAAAACCAATGATGTTTTTATACTTAAATTTAAGTGATTTTCGTACCACTGTGACCTACACTTCTTTGTGTAATTCAGAGCTTACTTAAAGAAAAAGTATTAAATAATTTTAATTTACAAATTGAATTTATTATTATTTTTAATATTTCATAATTGATTTTAATTAAATTTAGTAATGCCAAAAAAATACAATCAAACAACTATTGACATATTCTAAGTAGTGATAATGAACTAGTGTGAATAAAAGAAAATGACTTTGAATAATAATAAAAAAAAAAAAAAAACTAATTACTTATAATATATAATAAATTAAAATACTGAAAATTTGTATATATTTTTTGAGAAACTAATGTTAAGTTACATAATTATAACTTAAAATTAATTTATTTATATTAAATCTGCACCTATGTATGCATTATTTTAGGCATTTTTTAAATGCTTAAAGAAATTTAATACTTTAAGTTACAATCAAATTAAACTTGTTTAAAACAAGAATATGCATATGTGTGTACGATTTTACCAATAATAAATACTTTTTCTAAATGTTATACAAACAACAATACATTTTTATTTTATAAATTGGTTTTTGTTATTATTGTTAATATTTAGTTCATACTAATCCTCAAATATATTTTCTTTTGTTCTAACAAACAAATATCTATACCATATATGTACCCACTATATAAAATAAAACTATCAAAAACCCTAAATTTATATGATAATAAATTATTAATTATAATATAATAATTTAATATAAGAACATAATATTTTATGAATATTATAACCATTGAGATATTCTCAATATAAAATCAAGTAGGTATTAAAATGTTTACAATAATTCAATGACATTTTAAAATTATATCTTACTAGAAGTTCTTTTAACTGGTCATTTAAATCTTCATTGCTATTAATAATAGTTAAAGTAACAGAATCCAAACCAAAAGGATCATGGTTAGTGTATTCCTAAATAACATAATAAAATGGTCAAATAAATAAAAATAATAATAAAATTGTTAATACAATATTTAACGCTATAAAGCATAAAGTATATGGAAATATTATATTGGTCCAATATGTAACCTACTGAGGTGGTCACATGATTTTACCAGTCATCTAAATCAGTGTTGGCCAAGCTTTTTTTTGAGAAGGCCGTAAAAAAAAAAAAAATTTATGACAGACCAAAGATTTGAGTATAAGTTAGAAACAAGGAGTCAAAACGGGTTTGAACTCTGGGTGAAACCCGTGTAACCCGCAAAATATTAAAACCGTGTAAAACCCGAAACCTGTAACTCGGAAAAAGTGAAACCAGTTTTTTAAACCAGTACCCAGAACCCGAAAGAAATTTAAACGGAATTTTGATCATGTATTCCTAACCCGACAAAAACGGGAAAAGTTTTTAAATATGTAACCCAATTTTTTTTTGAAAATTTGGATAACATAAATTTAGAATTATTAAAATTATTATTATCTATAAATTTTGTTGGCTGACAACAAATAGTGGGAGAGAAGAAGATATATAAATCAAATAATTTTTCATTTAAAATATGAGATAAATCTATATCTATTCATGAATCATAAAATTATCAGACTGGTATTATTTTAAATTTTTACTACTCAAGTTTTAGTACCTAGTCATTCTGCCACGGCCAAGCCTAGTCAAACCAAGTCTAGGAAAACGAACAGGCCGCAGCGACTAATTGACAACATATGAAACATATTATATTTTGATATAAATTTTTGATGAACAATGTTTATTGGAATCCACAAAAAAAAAAAAACAAAAATATTTTGAACCTGAAACTTAAGAATAAACCCCAAAAATTGAATCTGAAACCACCCATTAACTGAAATTTTTTTTAACCAGTAACAATATTAACCGTTTTTCAACACCAAACCCGAAACCTGGAAAAATGAAAACCGGTTTAAACCCATAACCCAAAAAATATTAACCCGTTTTGACTCTGAACTTAGAAACTAATTTTGGAAGTGATGAATTATTTTGAAATTTTAACTAATCTTTTTTTAGATTCTGAGCAGAATGAGGAATGAATTAACATAAGTTAACAGTGTCTTCACTTGAGGGGGACAAAGGAAGCATTTATCCTTGTCTAATTATTATATGCATACTGGTTCGATCTTTGGGAATATTAATCGGTAAGAAAGTCTAGTTTTGTTAGCATAATACAAAACAAGTTGAAAACTTTTTATGCGTATTTCTGTTTTTAAGGAAGTATTTCACATAAAAAAAAAAGTTAACCTAAACAGCAAAATCCATGGGAGGAATAAATATTATTATTTGTAAAAAGACGGATCAAAATTTATTTTAGTTTTAAGGTAATAAATTTGAATAGTAGTAGTTTTGCCATCACTGATCTAGATGATGATCTATTGAAATCAAACTATGTGTCAGAACCAAAAGGAGGCACAGAGAATCAATATATTATACTAATAATAATACTTATATATTTCCTATTTGTAACTAAAATGGCACATAGAACCTTATCTCACAAATAATCATAATGAATACTATGGTATAGTATATTAAGATAATTAATTTTAACTGACATTAATTTCAAATATTCCTATCCAATAATACAGAATGAAAAAAATCCCAAAAAAACGGTTTTTAGCAAACATGAAATTTGATTTTTACCTATATATTTCATATTATATAAAATGTGAGTAGATTGTCTACATTAGAGAGACATAAACCAACAATATTTTGAAATCAAAATTATTATTAAACTATTTTTAGGAATTAGGACTAAAACTAGAACCAATATTAATCTTTTCACTGCCGTGAAAGTACAATTACATCCCAACCTATAAATTAGTTATAAAGCATGCTATAAACTCAGCAATGATATTGTTATAACAAAAAAAAAAATATATATTTTTTTTTAACATATTAATATTGTTTTTGATTTTATTTGCCAGGTTATATGAAAATTATTTTACAATTTTATTCAATGTGTTACATCCCAACTTGTAGATACTAATAAGTAATGACTAATATTTATGTGTTATTAATTATGAAATATTATTATTTTGTTTTTACACTTTTACATTTTAAGTATCTATATAATAATAATAGTTTTTTTGTAAACAATTTTCATTAGCCAGTAAATACAATATCTTGTGAACTCCTGACATACAATATTTAAAACTTGGAATAGGTAGGTATTTTGATTTAATAAATAAAAAATGATTTTTTTAAATTTTTAACTTCACGGTTCTGTTTTATAAATTTATCTAGAACTTAAAGGCTACGTATAAAATGTATTAAATTTGTCTGGCCTGTACAGATTACAAAGTGAAAAACTGCTGGCAGTGAAAGCGTTAAAAAAAGATTGATTTAGTACTTTTATTTTGTGATTATTATTATTTACACTGAGCAAACAAAGTTATAAAATATGTTTATCAAAAATATTTCCAAGTAAACCACTGCCATTGTATTAATAAAAACAAGAACTAAGACATTGACAGTATTTTCTAAAAACTAAAAAAAAACCAATAAAATCATAAAAGTAGGTAAAAATTTAATAATATAAGGGAGATAATTATTTGCATTTGAGAAAAATGTTTGTAGTCATGATACTTTTCAGACTCATCATCGCATTTTGAGGAGTGGGGGTTATATGTTTTTTAATGTTAATACATATACTTAAACTTATGAAATGTAATGTAGGTCACTGATTGATATACCCCTATTATACTTCAAAAAATTAAAATATTTTATATTCGTGCACAATTTTTTTTTTTTTTTTACAATAACTAATTAATTAATTTTAATTATTAATTACTTATTAGCATACAGAAGATTTTAAAGAATTTAATTTGAAATAGAATAAATAGAAATAGTATAAATTGAATGTACGTCTTCTTATAATATTTGATTTTAATTTCTAAATTTTTAAATTATCTATCTAGTATCTAATTAGTAATTGTAATTGCAGATACTTTAAAAATATTTAAAAACATTTCAAATGAATATATTATCATGAAGTATAATACCTATATATTAATATTAATTTGCAATTGACATCTCTATCGATTAACAATACAGAAAATTAACATTCTGCATTCTGATAAATTGTATAATTTCTAATACTAAATCAAATTTAAGAATGGGAATATTATGCTCAGCCATAATTTTTTTTTCAGAAATTTAAATTTTGATACGTTTTTTTTTTTTTATTAATTTTTGTTTAAAAAAATCTTTAAGTCTATTTTTAAATTACAATAATTAATTTAAATGAATATATCTTTATTTGAAATGTAAATTTTGAAGGAAAAAATAATAAGTAGGCTAGATAATTAAAATGTATATTTTTCAGTATTATTACTGTCATACTATATTTTAATTTCACTTATTAAATTTTAAAAAATGACAAAATAAACCAGTCTTAAGATTGTCATTTTTATCATTAAACAACATGTGTAACTTAAAATCAAATACTGGTGGTTAATATACCTACTACTTAATAATTATTTGTCTTAAATTGTTTTATTTATTTTAATTGATAATCTTACCATAATCATGGTTGTAGAGTTTTCAAATAATGTAGTAATATATAAAAAAGCCTCAAGTGTCCATGGTTTAAAAGTAATATCTTTTAAACCAACTAAACACACAGTTGGTGGAATCTAAGATACATAAAAAGTAATTAACATATATATTTTAATATATCACAGTAAATTAATTATAATAAATTAAAAGTATAAAAACAATATTATACATTATAAATATATACCTCTTTTAATGTATTTGGTAAATCAACTAAACAATCAATTGAGGCAGATATCACACTACCTGCATCTACCAGATATAAAGAAAAGTACGATGTATCTAATACATCTATAATTTGGCCTCTATAAAATTTATCCACACATTTTACTGCAATAATTTCTCCTATAATAGGGTTTCTATGAATATTTGATGCTATGTAAAAAAAAAAAACAATATTTTCTGTAACAAAAGTTATTATTTTGAATCTTAATTAAAATTACCAGTTTCACAATATGTCTGCAATTTATTAGAAATATTAACAAAGGTATCAACACTTCTCACAAATATATGTCTCCAGTCATAACATTCTGCTTTTGCTATTATCACAGTACTACCGTTTTTAAAAACACATGAATTATAATATGTATCATCAGTATAATTCAGTGGATCCCATTTCTTTATTATGAAATTTATAGATTTATTATTGTAGGTCAATTTCATTTTTTTAAAAATTTCACTATTTGGTTTATCTTTAAATAGCTCAAAGGTTGCTATATAATATTTGAAGTTCTGAAATTAGGATAAAAATAATAATTAAACAATTTATGTAAATCAGGTTCTAGGGTTAAAGAATAATAATGGACAAACTAGCTCTATGGTTAGTACAAGTCACAAAATTTAGGGGGAAATAGATAATATAATATGAAAGAATTATTGGTATTATTTGGTAGCTATTATTGATATTCAATATTATTACATCTAAAATTTCAAAAATGTAAGTACCAATTTTTAATATTTTCCCGAGGGAAAATGAATTATTTATATATATATATATATATATTAACAGGCAATATTTTTGTGTCTTTTCATCATATATAAATCGGCAAGTAAAAATAATTTTTGTGACAACTTGCAATTTTCAAATGGCAACATATGATTTAAATTAATAATTCTCAAAGAATATATAATTATAATTTTAGATTTTCAAATTTAGTGTTCATACAATTTAGTATATTAGTAGGAGACAACAGGTATAATAATAGGAGAGTGGAAAATTCATGTAAAGACGATTTAAATATTTTGAATAGTTTGTTAAATGACACCAAAAGAGTAGCGCAAGTCTTAGAACAAGTAACCGATACAGTAGGACTAAAAAACAATGGAGAAAAAATGAAGATAATGAAACTTTTAAAGAATGAAGATAGTACAGATGACAATGATGATACGGTTTTTGAAAAAATAAATGAGTTTCAGTATGTCGAGTGCCAAGAATGATTTTATCAAGAGATTTGAATAAGGATAACTAAAGTTTTTAAAACAAAATATTTCTCAAAAAAACAAAAGCAAGGTTAAACACGGCGATAATAAGACTCACGCTCACTTATGGATGTGAAACCTGGACATGACTAGAAACATAGAAAAGCAATTAGGAGGAACATTTGAGAATAATTTGAGGCCATATCTATGATAACAGATTAGGTAAGTGGAGACGAAAGTTTAATCGGGAGCTACAAGATGAGTTGGGATTGGCACCAGTCAGCAGCAGTTTATAACAAAACAAATTCAATGGTTTGATCATGTATTACGCAGGAATGAAGAGGAGGCGATTAGAACGGTGCTAGAATGGAAACATACGGGGAAGACGTCGCGGGAGACCTAGAAAGAGATGGTTGAATAAAGTGGAAGAAAATATCAAGAAATAGGAGTGCAAGAGTGGAAAACACTAGAGTTGAGAACAGAGAAAAGTGGAGGGAGATTGTGATGGTGGCGAAAAAGTGGATAATATTAAATACCAGCAAAAAGAAGAAAACAATTTAGTATAACATTTCACTAAATGTCTAATAATTGTATAGTAGACCACATATTTTTGTAGACTGTATATTATTATGTTATTATAAACAGTCTTTAGAAATTGCATGATTTTCAAAATCCACACCCCTTATTATGATCAGATCCCGATATACTATCACTGAATTTTTTTTTCTTGCAATCGTTTTGTTTTATTTTGATAATGTATAGTGTATGATAATTTGAGTATATATTTTTAATCATAAAATAAAATATAATATTGTAGTACCTTTTTACTATTTTACTTTTCAAAATAATTTCTAATTAGATTGTTAGATTAATTAATTAGGTTTCTACTTGATTATTGTATAAAATTTAACAATATAAAATTATATGGCACAGCGGTGAAATGGGACCAGGCAGTTAATATTAAACCTGTTGAGAAACACAAAATTTGGAAAATTAGCAATTCATTATATTATATGCAGTGGTGTTCCCATAGGGTATACTCCGTATACTCTCAAATCTCAAATTATACGCAAAGGAAAAAAACATAAGTACTGAAGAAAGGCATCAAAAGTTTCAGTCTATTTTTAATTTTTTATGAATAAGTTTATTTTTGGAATTTATATTTATTAATTTTCCCACTGTAGGCCTCTATTCTGCTTTTATACTATTTTAAAAAGAAATATAATTAGGTAAGTACTTTTAATTATTTTATTTTTCATACTATCAAAATCATCTCTATCCTCGCATCTACTTTTGTAAATCATAAGAAAAATATATGTTTAATATTGAATGTTCATGTTTTGGACTGAGGTACTTAACGGCAGGGACGAAACTAGGGGG
This sequence comes from Pemphigus obesinymphae, assembly GCA_025469235.1. Taxonomy (NCBI): domain Eukaryota; kingdom Metazoa; phylum Arthropoda; class Insecta; order Hemiptera; family Aphididae; genus Pemphigus; species Pemphigus obesinymphae. Next base: position 23,547 of record JAIPRL010003696.1, on the reverse strand, counting down.
AGGGTGTTACACCCCCTGTAACACTCAGCTCAGTCAGAAAAAACAGTGAGTTGAAGACATTTTTTTTAATGCTTATTACGAGGAATATTAGGAGTATTTCGGAATTTAGTTGGCACCCCCCCCCCCTAGAAATAAGTCTTTGGCTCGTCACTACTTTACAGATTAGTATACTCTCAAAAAAATATGTGGAAACATCACTGATTATATGGAATGTCCATGCATTATGCATTATTATTACCAAATGAATGATAATTTGAGCTATAATCATTTTTAAAATTCTCAACAATTTCAAATGCTTCTTAAATGCACCCCCTTCTAAAGATACCAAATTTACTAGGTAGTGGAAACTTCCAATAGGGAAAGATTTTTTAAAGAAGTACTGCCAGTGGTCAGAATTAAAATTTTGTCAAAATATTTAACGTTGTACAACTTAATATAATATATGGGTAGGTATATAATTGAAATTCTTTTTTTCGATTTTTAAACAATAATTTTGATTTTAAAAGGTTCATTAAATTAAAAAATAATTTTCCTTCATAACCTAGAAAAGAAGCTAATTTATATATACATTCAAAATAGTAAACCAACAATGGGAAGAATGTAAACTAATCTTCCGCTTATTAATCTAAAACCACAATAAATATGTGGTTCCAACAACCTAAAATTTTAAAGGATAAATCTCAATAAATTGATTTTTTAATTTAAAATAAAATAAAACAGGATTTATCGGAATATGCAAAATATGATTTATCTATATTTTTTTTATTCATATTCAGAATGGAAATGGAAGAACAGATCAGAACAAGCGTTTAAAACATCAGTAACACTTTTCTTCCTTTTGAATTTCAGTTACCCTGTCATAATATAAACCAGAAAGTCACCACAGGTTTGAAAAAAATCCACAAAATATTAAAATTTTGTTAAATCTGGAACCAAAAACGTTTTCAAATGCACAACTCAAATTTTTTTTTAAAACTTGAATAACATAAATCGATAAATTAATGAAAATGATAAAATATAGAAAACTTTCTATCTAAAGCATACATTTTTGTAATATTATAACAGAATATTAAAACTATGAAAATACAATTTCGGCAATCTGAATGTAGATATGAATCGTGTGCCAGTTATCCGTATGCTGCCTGAGATTATATTATCTATTTATTATTTAATTTTTATATGTATATTGTTGTACAGAAAAATGAGCCAAATTTTCATTTAATTCTATATTTTTCATTATTTTTGTTATTATTCTGTATAATGTATTTACATATATTAATTTTATATGATAAATAGATAAGATTTAAATTTTTATGTGAAAAAAGACTGTCAAGTTCGTTAATTAAAGGTTCTACTATAATTAATGTAGTAAAGTATAATTATACATTTTTGATATATAATTTATTTTATATTACCTATAATTTAAAAGGTTGATAATTTAAATATACCTATAATAATGCTTTGGGTTATTACTTATTATATAAAATAAATTATTAATTAATAATAAGAATTTTGTTACATTATGTCAGTCTAGATTAACTTTAAAGTTAAAATTTAAGAATTAGTGCGTCCAATTGACAACCTTAGAAATAGATATATTCTGATATAAATTTTTGATGAATAATATTTATCGGAATCCTCAAAAAAGCAAAAACATTTTGAACCTAAAACTTAAAACATTTACCCTAAAAATTTAGACAGTTTCTAAACCCGAAACCCAAAACTTAAAAAATAATTAACCGTTTTCAACCTCGTACCTAGAAAAATGAAAACCAGTTTAAACCCGTAATCCGAAATATTTTTAATCTGTTTTGACTCCCTGGTATAAACCACAAACAACTGACTAGATACTTGATTGAAATAAATACTATCGTTATTAGTCTTTAAACTTATAAAGTATTCTACTTCATATATTACCCTCTTATTGTATTATTCCAAGAACAAGATTATAATAAATTCTAAAAACATAATGATATTCATGTAAATTGTTATTTTATATTATCAAAATTTTGTTCACGGAAAAACTTTTAATAAAAAAAAAAATCTGGTTGTAAGTGTCCTAGGATAGGGGTAATTTAGTCAGTCATAAAATGTTCTGGTCTGTATAAGGAAAATAGAAACAAACAATGGATCTTATTCCGTTTAAGTGTTAATAGACTTTAATACAGTACCTAATACACTATCCTTAAGTTTATATTCAATATACTAGGAGTTCTTAATGTAAGTAAATTAATATTATTAGTATATTTCTGAATGTTATATATTTTGTGATTTCAATCAATTCTTTAACATAATCCAAAAGTTATGGCAAATGTTTTAACAACCAATACATGCTAAAAAATATTAAGGGGTTCATTGTTGACAACTTATTAAAAAACATTTAAGGGTCAATTTAAATCACATATTATATCGGCGGCCTTATATATTTTATATAATTGTCATCAACCAAATTAACACGGTAAAATAAATATTGTAAAATGTATGTATTTAAATTTTTTTTTATTATTTGAAAGAGGAGAAAATATATAGGTTGGACTTATTTTGCATTTTTAAATTATATTTTTTTAAATTATGATCTTGTGGTGAATAACTATAAAACATTTTTTGTATTTAAGGTAGATTCTATAATATTGTTTAGGTATTTCAAACTTAAATGTGCCAATAAACATAATTTGAATTTTATAATATAAATTAGATTTTTCTAGGTACATATAGTTTGAAAAATTAAATAAATAAGTTTTTAATAGGAAACTCAACTTTTATGGAAATATTACTTAAGTAAATACTACATTATATAAACATTGATGTGAGTTAGAGATAGGTCCAACAATTTGAAGTTTAAAAAATCAAATCGAACTTTAAGTGTTCGAGCTTGGACCAATTTTTTTATGTATGAATTTAGTCAAATTAGGTCAACCAAAAAAAGATCATTGAAACTTTTTTTGCTAATTATTTACGTTTTTAAAGAAGTACTACATTTATTTTTGTAAAAAGTATATAGATTCGTTGTTGATGACTTTTTTTGTTGCTTTTTGCTTAATTTTTAATTTAAGTTATTTTTATTTTAAGTACTCTATGTGAGTATATTGAATTTTAATCATTGAAACATTTTAATTTTATAAATAAACATATTATAATAGGTATTATATAATAATATTTATATTATAAATAGTTCAGAAAATCAAAATATTTGATAATTATATCACATCTACCTCCATCAAATGTCGTAATTGTCCATGAGGACAAATGTATATAACCTCAGCTTCAAATGTAATAACAGGTATACTTTTATATCTATCAGGAATGTGTTTTAAATTTTTCGTCATGGTTATTTCACCAGTATCACAAAGTGCAACATTAGCTTGTTGATGTAAAATAGATACAACATAGCATCGCATCCATTCTTTTTTTTGTGGGTGTAGGCATCCCAGTAGTGAACCTGGTTGTACTTTGGACCTTTATAAAACAAAAATAGTAATATGGGTAATCTATCTGATAATTTATTAATTTTGATAAAATACCTTTTCTCAGTCTATTTGAAACAACAATTAAAATTATTCATGAACAGAAATTAATATTATTATTGAAGACAATTTATTTAAGTTAAGTTTAAAAAAAAAAATGATTATCAAAATAAAAAGTGTAGAACTTACAAAGGTATAAAATCTTCTTTTAATAAAGTCAAATTAATGTCTTTATAGTTTGTTTCATACTTCGGTAATGCAATATGAAAAACAAATTTGTTATTTTTGTTTTTTACTATATTTATCACTTTCCCAGTTATTCCAACATCCAAATAGTTTAAAGTGTCATTAAGTAACGGAAACGTTGGTCTACAATAACTAATTATAGAAGAAAAAACATAATCATAATTACCAAGTATAAGTTGATTAAAAAAATTTTAAATGTACATATATTTCCAATAATTATAAATAGTATTAACCATACATACTATATAAATAGGTATGCACTATTTATAATTAATGGTATTACATTTTATTTGAAAATAAATTATAATTATACCTTTCAAATTCCATTATGTTAATTCACAGAAACAAACTCTGAAAAAAATACTTGAAATAAACTAACTGTAAACAAATAACATATACGTAATTACTATATTTGTTTTAGTCGTCAAATGTCTAAAGAACATCCTTATAGCTCAATATACATATTGTAATACTATTATAATATAATATAAATTTATTAAGCTAGTATTATCAGTAGTAAATCATAAAATCTATTATATTATATGAAATTATACTGCATTTGTATTAATACTTATTTATTATATTATTGTATTAATTAATTGTATACAAACCAATTAATATTATAATTACATTTTTCCAACTTATCTTTATACTGTCCTTTGTTAAATAAATATTTCCGAAACAGAACACTTCTTATTTAAATGTATTTTTTTTATAAAATTAAATATTTTTTTTTTTTAATATGTATAACTACAGAAAGGGGGTTTGTAATTGTAACAAAAATTTTTACACACACACATAGAAACACATATATCTATAGGTATCACAGATATTGTTTTTTTTTTTTTTTTAGAAACATATTGTAGTCTACTTATACACAAATAACAGATTCCCAAACCTTATCAAATTTCTAAAACATATGCATACTTAACTTTAAAGACAACTCCCAAAATATAATTCAATAAAATAAGCACTTTGTATAAAATATTAAAATAGTGAATAATTTCCATTCAAAGTCATTTTTTTTTATTTCTGCACACAAAACTTACACATATTTTTAATACATAACATTAGATTTTAAATGAAATAATACCACCAGTCATAATATAATTACCTAATATTATAATGGTCAGAATCATCTTAAATAATGGAAGTTAATGTAATTTTTGTTAACTACCTACCCAACTTTATTAATATTAAAATATCTAAAAATATGTAATACCTAGATACTCTAGTAAGTAGTACTCGTTCAATTTTTAGAACTTAACCCCCAAAATTACCAATTATAATAGAATATTCAAAAGTCTCTCTACTTTGAATATTAAATAGAAATAATGATTAAATTCCTGTAAGAACAAACAATTTTGATCAACCAATATATATATAATACATAACGATAGATAATATATATTTATATGTACCTAGATATAATAATCTAAAGTTGGGGCCAAACGAATGTGTGATTGGTAACTCTGTCGATGCAGGGGTGGATAGGCCTATAGGAAAAAAGATATTTTCCCGGAGGGCCCTTCCACTTTGAAAATTAATCATATTCAGTTTTAGTATAAATAGGTATCATTACATTATTTTAAAACACATGAGACAATCCCTTTAATTCTTGGATAAGATAGTGTAGTACTATTATTTTAAATTTGAAAGAAAATGAAATAAATACCTATAAATAATTTTTCATTTGCTTAAAAAACTACTGTAAAAATCGATAAATAACCATTTTAAAGTAACAACTAAAAACTAATTTTTTATTAGATATTACTTAGAACTCCTACCTAAAAATGTATACCAAAACGTAAAAAACCACAAATTTAATTTTTTTTATAAATGATTGAAAAGCCATGTTTTGAAAATTTGATCATGTCAATATAATACTACAGTAAATATTTAGTGGACATTTTAAAATGCTGGCATTATTATTTTCATTTTTATAACAATCGTTGATAGTTTTACCACATCAGTAGTTGAACTAGGTACTGGTAAATTAAAAAATAAATCTTCAATCAAATTATCCAATAGAATGATTTTTTTATGAGAAAATTCTTTATGTGAAAATTCTTATACGATACTGCTACTCTACCTAAGTGTTTAAAAATGCATTATTAAATTAATACAAATTGCTAAATTTAGAATCTATTTAACAAGATATTTAACTCATGTTTAATTATTTTATTATGTAGTAAAATTTGATAGTGAAGCAATGAGACTTTAGTTATATTATTGGGCTCTTTAAAAATTTTCCAAGTAAGAAAAAGTGCATATCTACCCCAAAAATGATATTACACAGAGGAGGAACAGCTATTAACAGAAAATTTTAAAACAAAGTAAGCTGTCTTTTGCTTTTTACTGCTATTGTTGTGTAAACATAAAAAATTTGGTTCTTTTCAGCAGGTAGTAGTCACCAATCGCACTTTCGTTTGGCCTTGACTACAGGGACAAATGTAGTTTACCATGCCTCTTAATATATATATTTTTTACCATACAAGGTTTAACAAGATTAAAGGATGGAACAATTCAAATGTCAGTTAGGTTTCACAGTTATAATCATTTGAAGTTACTGATTCAACAATTTTACTTATTACGCCAGCTAACACATTGATACAAAACACAATCTGGGCATTACACATTGTTAGGTATTATTATATTGGACTCTTGTACACCAATTGATATTGTTAATTTTAAATATTCTAAATGCACTCTAACTATTACATAATAATATAGTATAAAAAGCTAGAGTATCCAACTACCTATATTTTTTTTTTAAAACAATTTTGTACAAAAAGAATGACTATGATGGTCTAAAACCACTACCTATAGTGGGGAAGAGAGACATGCACAATTAATATATAGATAGAATAATAGTAGGTATACCTATAATAGTGTAGTATCAAATGTTGTAATACAAAAGTATTTCCCGAAGTGCCGTTGTTTAACATAAAAAAAAGGTATAAATAGGTACATATAATGACTATGAATGAAAAATAAATTGAATATTATGTGTTTGGACACTAGAATCATACATGGCAATTTTGATAAGTATTTAGTAGGTACATACTCAATAGTCTGAATGTGCTTGCATACAAAACAACATACTGCAGACATGCAGCAATCCACATAAACATTAAATAGAATGTAGATCAGTGAACTTATAAGAAGCTATAACTTTAGACATCTAGTACGACCAACGAAATTTAATCTTTGTTTTAATCACACTTGATAAAAAGTAGTATAGGTAGTAAACTAGACTTAAGAGGATGCTATACCCACATTTTTTGTCTCTCTATCTAATTGGTAGTATGGCAAAATTATACAACATAAAATTAAAATTGTGGCATTTTGGTTAACTTTAGAGTTTAAACACTTATTATCAAATTTAACGAGAAGAATAATTTCGAGTGAACCTCATGGGCTTTTTGTAAAATATTGTCTGAAAAAATGGTTACAGAACTTTTAGTTTTTCAATTTTTAAATAGCCTTAACTTTTTTGTCAGACAATACTTTATTAAAAGCCTATAAGGTTCACTCGAAAATATTCCTCACTTTAAATTCTGTAATAGATGTTTATACTCTTAAATTTAACCTAAATACCAAAATTTCAATTTGGCATAGTGTGATTTTACTATATTAACCGTTAGATAGACAGAGACGACAAATGCGCGTCCTCTTAAGGGATCTTGTGACTGCTGTATATTATAAAGAATTAAATAAATAAAAAAATAATTTCTTATTCTTTCGCTTAACGGCTTTGTGTTTGTGTGAATCATAAATTATCATTAGTGTTAGTAGCTCGTATTAAAATTATAAAGGGAGCTATTACACGTACCCGCATACACATGTCAACAAACCATTTGCAACCAAGAAAAAATGTACCTATATTTTTCACTCAAACGATTCCAATTCTATTAGAACGTAAAAATGAGTACTCTAATAAAAAGTTAAAATTATTAATAGATTCCTTTCTTTTATTATTAATAGATAACTTTCTTGCAGTATCATACCAAGAATATTTCTAATATTATTTCTAGTTAATTTTATATTTGTATTGGAAATTCAACAAATTTTTTAATATTTAAAAAATTATTAGTTATTACAATAAAAATGAAAATATTCTTGGTAGATACGATACCTCAAACAAGTTCCAAAGAATACAAAAATGTCTTGAAAATTTACATCGAAGTTCATATCGTCTCAGTCTGTTGGAATTAGAAATACCTAGTTGTTTTTGACAAAATATACGCAGTTGAAAAACCGCTTAAGTAATAATTGAATTATTTACTAATATTAATTAGGTATGTACCTAACTAGTAATTATAAGTATAAGATTAGTGTTCACATTTAGTTAATACATATATTACATTTACATTCATGTAAGAAAAAAAATATAGTAGTAGCCTACCTAATATTATTTAATTGTATACCTACCCATAATAAACCTGGATTTAAGTATAATTTAAAACGCCACTCAAGAATTTCGATGTATACAACAGAAACGTAAATACTTCAGTTAAAAACGATTGTCAGGTCAGAATTTGTCATCAGACTTGATTCATCTATCTAGCAAAGTATTTCCCACAAATTATTGAGCCAAAGCCCCATATGGCGGTCCAGTCGGGTCGATAAACCTTAATATTGTACACGCGATCGCGACAATAAAAACACTAATTACGTATTAAAAAAATTCACCATAGGTAGTTCCATCGCATTCCCCCGTTCATTTTTGTAATACATTGTTTTAATTTAAATTAATCCAATCAGTAATTACAGAATGTAATATTTGTAAAGTATGAATGTGCGAAAATAAGTCAAATGTCCGTGTTATCAACATGTTAGCACGTCGTAAAAAGTACCTAAATTCGTGAATTTCAAAAACCTTAGTCAAGAACAGCCAAGTTCACCAAAGTGGAAGAAAAAAAAAACTCTTGAACGGCGTGGTAAACTAAAAACATTGTGTTCCTATCCCTGCACAATATAATATAAATACCTATAAATATCTGAAAACTGAATACCTATGTAGGTACCTAATAAAATTAGTTACTGAATTAGTATTCAGAAAACAGCGCCGTCAGTATTCACTACTAAATTCTACTAATAAACAATGAAAAATAAACACATACTTACCTTCAAATCACGGAAATTCAAAATGCGAATTCATAAATTACACAATTTACATCAAACATAGAATTGAACTAAAATAATCCTTGACTAGACCATGAAAACGTATAACACAATAGTAAAATAGCATAACAAGCACGTGCACGTGGATATTACCGTTTATCGACTAACGACTACGGTATTCCTCGTTAACCCTCGGTGAAAATGGCGACAGAAGCTGAGGTTCTCTGGTTTTTGGCAAATAACAATATTAAAACAAACTAACCTCACAATTTGTATATATCCATCATGATTCACGAATATGGTTAATTTTAGTTCTGTGGTAGTAGTGGTGGTACGGTATAAAATCACAGATCATAAAACCCAAAAAGCCCGCGGTGAACGATCTCTCGGATGGCTCGATTCCAAATTTCAACAATAAAATATAGCAGGGAAATCAAACAACTCTTTCCAAAGATAATACAAATTGATTTTGAACTTTTACAAACGGTTACCCTTCTGTATTTAATCTTGTATGTGATGGTATCATAGAATAATAAAACCATAACAAAATAGATGGCATGACAAAATCAATTATTTATTTATTTTGTCATGATAGATGGTACCCACGAACAAGTTAGTAAATATAATAATAAATAATATAATAATATATGCCTTTATATTACAGTATGGATGATACCATGACAAAATAAATTATTTATAATAATGATACTAATGATACTATAGATGGCCAGATGGGACTAATCGTTTATTTTAGTGAACTAGTTCATAATTGTTCATTGTTCATTGAACGAACTGTATTCCATACATATCTTTCATTTCGTTCAATCGTTCATTATAATACCTACCTAGTACCTAGGTATTTTTAATCTATATCTATAGTCCATAATTAATTATTTTTTTTTATCATATTTATTTATTATATAGTTAATGATGTTTTTTATGTTTAATTAATATTTTTAATTCTAACCTATTATATTTTTGTAATTTGTAAAATTACACATTGTACAATTACGAAGAAGCCGAGTGACACTGGAGTATGGTATACAGAGGGGAATATTAACAAAATGTGGGAAAAGGTAAAGGTAGCAGAGTGTAGCTAAAGAAGTCGTTGGTGAGAGTAGGGATAGTATGCCAGATTATAAGCGAACATGGTGGTGGGCTAAAGAAGTAAAAGAGATAATGTCGAGTCCATTTCCTGTAAATCTCTTAAACTTCTTGGTTTTATCTCGCATTACTCAAGAGTTTCATCTATCACCCTCTTTTATGTCTTTATTGTTCCCTTGTTCATCCCACATTAAAATATGGTTCAGTTCTTTGGGACCCTTAAACTGCTTGCACTAGTCAAACTGTCGAAAGGGTCTAAAGGAAATTCATTTGCCTTGCTGCTTACCGTCTTAACATTGCCCACCCTCCGCATGATTATTCCCCTGTCCTTCAAGCTCTTCATCTCTTCAGTCTTGCTGACGCAGGCATATTTCTAACCTTTCCTTTCTTTCAAACCTCTCAAAACAAAATTGATTCCCATGAACACATAAAATTTAAAATTCCAATTTGTACTACCTGTTTAATTATCTTCCTTATCCCATCTTATCCTTCTCTCTTTCTTAAATCCTTACCTATTATACCCCTTATATGTACAGCTAATAATGATCCCTCTTTCACCATTAAGCCTTGATTTTTTTTACTTAAACTTTCATTAATTATAAATAATTATGTTTTTCATTATTTGTAGGTAATTTAAATTTTGTTTAGCATTTTTTTCACCAATTGGTCTATTTTCTTTGTTTTCTTTTATACCTATATATTAAATTGACCATTGTTAACTTTACAATAAATTGTACTATACTTACTTCATATCTTAGCTTGTTATTATTAATTAAATAAATATAAAAAAAGATAGTTTAAGAAATGGAAAAAAAACAGGGAGAGGGATGATTGGGTAGAATATAGAAGTTCATGTAAAGCAGCTAAGAGTGCAGTGAGTAAAGCTAAATTAGAGAAATATGATTTGTACGAGTGATTAGGAAAAAAAAGTGGGGAAAGAAGTGTACAAACTAGCTAAGGGAAGAGAAAAACAATCTAGGGATTTAAAAAATGTATGGTGTATTAAAGATGAGAATAGGAGGATGTTAACAAAAGATACGGAGGTAATAAAAAGATACAAAAAAAAATATTTTAAAGAATTATGAAAAGATAATAAAAATAAAACAGAATTTCTGAAAGAGGCAGTAGATTGAGTTGAGTAGAATTCAGATTTAATAAGAGAAAAATAATTGTGGACTGTGGTTAGAAAAATGAAAATTAAGAAGTCGGTGGGACAGGATGGTGTACCAGTAGAGTATGGAAAGCATTAGGAAATTTAGGTATAGAGTGGCTAACAGTGACATAATAAAATACTAGTTGAAGACAGTAAGAAGTGAGGCATTTGTTAGGAGAAATCAACCTGGGAGGTCAACAATAGAGCAAATATTTTGTATTAGATAGTTGGTAGAGAAGTACAGAGAAAAAGGAGAAAGTTGTGTATGGTATTTATTGATCTAGAGAAGGCATATGATAGGGTTCATAGATTTTGAAATGGGCATTAATAAAGAAAGGGTTACCAAAGGTGTACGTGAAGGGGAAATTACAAGATTAATAAGTTTATGTGGGGAATTTTATGGTTAATGGATAAAAACAAAGGATATACGGTTTGAAGAATGCAGATGATATAGTAAACTGGTAGGAGAGAGTCCTGAGGAAGTTAATGGTAAACTAGAAGAGTTGAGAGAATAGGATTTATAGAGGTAAAACAGAGTATAGAGTATGATTTTGGAGAAAGGGACACAGAGAAAATTGAGAAAGGAAAGTAATGAAGTTGAGTGGGGATGTAATAGGTGAGGTTGAAAGGTTTAAGTATTTAGGATTATTTCTACAGAATAATGGTGGTTTTGAGGAAGATATGAAACACAATTTAGTATGGGTGGATGAAGTGGAGAGTTAACAATTTGGTTTTAAAACCGGATTGTCTACAAATAATATACTTTTTAGAGTTGATAACTTTGTTCAGAAATATATTGATAAGAATTATAAAGTAATGGGTATATTTTTAGATGTGAAAAAAGATTTTGATGTGTAAATCATGAGTTATTAGTAAAAAAAATATACAAGTCAGGTATACGTGGAGTATCAAAAAACCTATTTAAATATTTTTTAAGTGTTAGAACTCAATAAGTTAAGCTTAATAATTATAATTATAATTACTGATAATTTCAGTGAACCCCTCGGTATATCTTGTGGAGTACCCCAGGGCACAGTACTAGGGCCCTTTATTATTCATAATTTTTATTAATGATTTCTTAAAAGTAAAAACCAATATGAATACAGAATTATTAAGCTTTGCTGATGATACAACAATATTATTATCTGAATATATGTAGATATATTATATTATGAGTCAAATAAGATTTTAAATACAGTTTATACTTGAAAAACACATTAAAATTGAATTTATTAAAATCAAAATGTATTTCATTTGAAATAAAAATTTCTAATAGTTTCAGTATGAATAATTTAATAGTTCATTCGTTAAAATGTCATCCAAACTTGAATAATACATGTGAACCAAAATATATTGAACTTGAAAATGTGAAAGAAATAAAATACCTTGGTTTAGTTCTAGGATTACAGGCTTAAATGAGATGGTCATATTAATAATATTTTACGTAAATTTTTCTACTTATTTAAAGATGCTAGATATATTTTTAACAACTCATATAAAATAATTATTTATTTAGCATTAGTACAATCAATTTATTCTTATTGTATATCTATTTGAGGAGGAACTTTTAATCATGACAAAATAAATAAATAATAAAATAGATAATAGATAAATCTATTTTGTCATGCTTTTAATAATCATTTATCTAGATCAGAAGTTCTCAAACTCCGAGTTAAGATACAAAACAGGGTCGTGGATATTTTTATGGTGTCATAGAAAAATAAATAAATTTACATAGGTATTGAAAATGATGAACTATGTAAATATAGTTGGGTAAGAAATCCATTTAATGTCTAATGTTTATGAAGTCGTTGAAGACATAAATGGAATTCAAGAGGAACTTTTTAACTTTCAAGTCAATAAAGTTTCAAAAGATGATTTTTCTACGAATCTTACACAATTTTGGGCCTACCTTAAAAACAAACCAATTTTTTTAAGAGAAGCAAATAGTTTTATTGTCATATCCAACCACTTATTTTGTGTGAAGCAGGATTTTCTACATTGGTGGTAATCAAGTGTATTCACAGAAATCAACTAGAGGGATAGGGCCGTCCTGAGAGAGGGATGTCTTTGGAAAATTATATTTTTTTTTATATAAATTTAAAATAATTTTATATAGTTCTACAAATTTAATGTAAATAAATGTGAAAAATAAATAAACTTAACTAATATTTATTGTTTATATCGACCAGAAATGGTATTTTTTAATTTTTTATTGATATTGCTAAGTATGACTAGGTCAAATATAAGTTAATACTTAAATTTTAAGGTTGTGGTGAAAAGGTTTGGGAACCACTGATCTAAGCTTATTGTTACTATTAATTGCAATATAAAATATTTATTGAATCTACCATGCAAATTAGCACCTCATTGATTTATAAGAAAATTGAGGTAAAGGATTTTAAGTTTATTTATATTTCATCTGATCTAGTTGAGTAGTATAAAAATATATATGTAATTCCATTCTTAGATCATGAGCACACTAGATATAAACAGAATGTTAAGAGGATGTCAATCGCAAACAATTTTCAATGAAAAACTCATGTTAGAATTTCTCATTTTATTATTATTATTTTTTATGATATTTTAATTTTTTCAAAAGTTCTAGTTATTTAAAAAAATCAAAAATGTTGAGTTTTTAACAATTCATAAAACATGTTTAAATACACATATCGAAAACGACTCCATAGAGCACTACAGATAATTTTGTTTCTTATCAGTTGTTTTATGTTTTTAAGATATTTGTAAGTTGTTATAAATGAGAAATGTAAAAGTAATATTTTCAATAAAATTTTATTAATTCATAAAAAACAACTATTATAAAAAATAATATAGTAATGGGCCAATTATGTCATTTTAAAAATGCATATAAAAATTGTTCAATTGTTAGATTTTCATTATTTTTAAAATTGCCTAAAACCCCTTAAAAATAGTCTCGCTGTCATCCTTTTAATATCAATTTTTAATTTATCCAGTTGTACTAAAGTATTTGGTCAAAAAAAATGTGTTATGCTTAGACAAATGAAAATTTTCATCATTCTCTAAATATTGATGTAAATCATTTTCAGAGCTTAGTTATTTAAAAAATATGTTAAATATTTAGCTCTATCTAGTATTTAATTTTAATTCATATATATTTAGTTTTTAATATTACAATAAAACTTTTGATTTTCGTAATTTTATAATATTTTCAAGAAAAATTTAAGAGTTTTAAATTAAAATTAAAACTATTTTTTTTTTTTTTTTTTTTTAATGCATAGTAACTTACCCTCTCAATTCAACTATTGATTATATAAACTGTCAATAGTCTTTAAATTTGTCATTGTGATATTAGACCACAACCAATAATCTTTATTTTCAACTTATAAATAAAGGAAATATTAATTAAAATAAATTTTATAATTATATTCTAAATTTTTAGTAATATAAAAACTACAGTAACCAGATTTAAACAATGAAAAAAAAAACAGTAAAAATATAATATATAACAAATCATATTATATATGGTACAGTATTGGTAACAATAAATTTAGCATTTTTCACTAAATGCTTATTCTTAAATTAATTTTTATTTGGCCCTCATATAATTATTATAGTGATGTAAAATGCTCAAGAATAATCTTTTGGAGAATATTCTCTGTGCATGAACATTTTTATTTTATTATTACTTATATTTCCATACAAATTTAATATAAATAAAAAATGTACCTATATAAAATATATAATGTTCTTTGCTTATAATTTATCAAATTAGTTGATGGTAGTAAACAATAATAAATATATTTATTTCCTCTTTTAAATAAAATACATTTTAATTGTTAACAAAAAATAATAAACTTAAAAAAAAAATACATAAATATTACAATATTATAAGTTATAACAAATTTTATCATCAACTGTTATGAGGACACTATACACACATTTGTTGTCTATCTTACATACGCAAAACATTGTAAATCTACGTACCGCATTCTTACTACAGTTTATTTATAATTAATATTGGAGTAAATGTACCTATTATCAAATTTGTAGAGGAGAACATAAACTAAGCTCTAGAGTGGAGTTTTTTTTTTAAAACTAGTTATATGCATTAAAAAATATGAGTTATTTAACTATTTATAACTTGTTTAAAAATCCAATTTTTAAAAAAACTACTCTACAGCATAGTTTGTTCTTCTCTACAATTATGATAATAGCTAAATTTACTCTAATATTAATTAGAAATAAACTGTAGTAAGAATGAGGTACGTAGATTTGCTATGTTATGTGTATGTAAGACAGAAATAACAAATGTGTGTGTGGCGTCCTCTTATGCATTCATTAGAATGTAGAATGTATTAATATTTTTTTTTGTTTAAAGACTAAATGCTTGAGCATAAGATGGTTTTTGAGTATATGCTAAGAACATTAATCATGTTGAATAATGCTCAAGGCAAAATCTTTTGGAGAATATTCTGAACATATTCTCGTGTTCAAAGAATACTCTCCACTCACATTACTGTATCATTAGTTATTAACCCAATTAGCTAATACAGATTTTATTCCATCTTCAAAGTTAGTATGTATTCCAATACCTAATTGATTGATGCGTGAAACATCTAACAAAGTATTAAATGGCCGTTTTACTCCACCTTGTCCAATTACTGGAACCACACGCTCCATGCTCAAACCAAAAATGTGTGCCATTTTACTGACCATATCATACTTTGTAAACGTTTCATTTCCACACCATTGATAAATACCATTGATATCATTATTCTGTAAATTTGAAAAAACTATTTTACAACAAGTAGGTATTAACACTTATTTAATAGATGTTAGAGATTTCACTTACAGACACAACTTTTCTTTTTACTAAATTAAATACAATGTGTGCTATGTCATTGGTACTAGAGGGATTACGAAGTTCATAGTTTGAAACTTTATATAATTCATTATAGTCTTGACACTTTTTTAATCCAATTAATAAACAAGTTACAGCACTTTCTTCTAAACTTTCAACTGGTCCATACAGTACCGGGATACGAAGAACAATATTTTCTGCAAATTTTAATCATAAATTATTCTTTGATGATATTTATTTTTAATTTTACATAAATAAAAAGAACTTACTAAAATTAGCATCCAAAACGGCTTTTTCACCTAGTAACTTTAACCTTCCATATTCATTTATTGGTGTTGGTTCATCAGTTTCTTTGTAAGGACTATCATCACCATTAAATACGTAATCTGTACTAATGTAAAACAATGGCACATTAAGCTCATCTAAGAAAAAAACAAAATAATTATTTAAAATACAATTTAAATATATATACAAACATATCCATTACAATTTTTTATGGAGGAGTAATATTTTATATATAATAAAAATATTAATGTCAACATTAGAAATCAATTATATCTTTTCTATATAGTACCTTGGTGATATTCAATAGTAGAACGACACCTAAATATTTTTCTACCGATATTTTGGATGATCTACCAAATTTTAAGAAATAAAAGAAACTGCATCTTATTATAATAGGGATATTTGAGGTCAATAAATCTTACAAGTAAATCAATTTTGCAATAAATTCAATATTAAAATAGAAACTAGAAAGTAAGGACGTGGGATTATATTCATTAATAATTTTTTTGTGAATAATTTTATTGATTTATCAATAGTGTTTTTGCAATTAACTAATTATAACTTGATTACTAAATTTTATAAACAATCAGTTTTGGTTAAAATAATATATAACCGATCAAATCTTATGGTTATTGATATTGATAAGATAAAAAATAACATAAATAGCTTGATCATGAAAAACCACATATTGTTTTCAAAAGAAAATTGCAATTGATTAATTGAAATATTTAATATAATCGGTGTACAACTAAAAAACAAAAAACAATCCCACAGCTCTAACTGAGTACCTACTACCTACACACAAAAGTTCAATTTTAACAATAAAAAAAAAAGAAAAACAAGTTTTCAATGTCACTCGGCAATATGAGTTCATTCCCAAAGTTCCATCATTAAAACCTGGAACTTCTGATACAATTCAGAATTTCCACACTTAAAATATCAAATATTTATAACATTATGGGGACTACACATTGACATAATACATTTTATTAATAACTAATTCTGTAAATAGTTTATATTTTTCTAGAAATTGAAGTTATATGATTAAAAAAAAATTTAATATTAACAACTCCTATCCATATTTAAAATATTCTATATCAATTTCTAATTGACAACACTGAACTATTTTTAGTTTTCATTTTATTGATGTTAATATTGTAAATTTCACTAATGCTTTTGAAAACAGATGCTATATTTAATATGTTTTTTCATCCATCAAAATTACTTTGGTGACTTCAATTTAAATCATGTTGTATTTGGTATTGATGTTTATGAATATTAAATAAGTGTGATCACGATCTTATGCCATGTAAAACATTCATTGGAATAAATGTGACATCCATTATTGAGAAAGTGTGATATGACATAATACTATTAAACATATGCTTTGTTCAATTAAATGATTCAGTTGGTTTATATATTTTTAAGTATAAAAAAATTAAGTAGGCATTTTTTTAATATAATTTCTCAAAATATACTGTTTTGATTACATTGTAAATAATCTATTAAAAACATGCTGAAAATAATAAAATATACAATTTTTATTTTTAAACTATTTCCCATCTTTATCCTGAAAATATGATATTTATTATGTTTTATAGTATATACTATATAGGCACTTTACCACTGATAAAATAGCTGTAAAATTTATGTATATTAGGAGTCGAATATGTAACCCCCTGTCAAAGCAACATAATTTAAAAAAAATTTTAATAATAAAAAATTGAAAAATCTTGATATTTATTTAATATTTAAAAGAAACGTAAATTATAAGATATTTGCATTCAAAGTTGAACTTTGCAACAACTCTAACTCACCATAAAGGTTTCAGAAACAATTTTAAGATGCTAATTTCATAAAATGTGTATACAAAATGGTCCCATGATCTTAATTGGTACGTTTTACAATTTATACTTACGTTTTTAAATATATATTAAAAGTATGTACCTAGATAAATTATTTTTCCCAATCTTTAATAAACTTTTAAAATCATTTTTGGTTTTGTAATCATTCTTTGTATTTTATAACAATAATGTAAGTGTATGGAAGAATCTAGAAAAAATTCACAGAAAAAAGACCGAATAAAAAAAAAACAAAGTTAAAAAAATATACTAATTTTATTATCCTTGTATTTTATATTATGTTACTTTTACTACTGCAATATTGATTTTTAATTATATTTCTTAATAGAAATGTCAAAATGTTTTAACAAAAATCAGTACTGTTATGAACCCAGCCTTTTCATCATTAATATTTACCCTAAAATCTATAGTTATATATGAAATATATATGGAAAAATATAACTATAGTAGAGGTCACAAAAAAACGAGCACTGAAGGTCATATGATTTATTGAGAGTGGTTATTAGGAATTATACATGCATATTATATTATACCTGACAGATGACACTCTGGTAGAATGTTGAGTACCCATGGCTTAAGCGGTGATTATACACAACAGGTTGTAAGGGTTAGTACTCGTTTTTTGTGCCAACTACTATAATACACTAGATATTAATAAAAAAAAATAAAAATAGAAAACTATGGACAAGGTTAAAAAAAAAAGATATTTCCACAAACTATGTGGTTCTTTCACTTTGATAATTCAAATTATAATCAAAGAATTACCTACTAAAATAGATATTTCAATAATAGTTATAGGTTTTAATCCATTTATCATGATATCACAATATTGTTAACAAATTATGTGTGATTCAATTACAATTTAAACTTTTACAAACCAGCCATAAACCTATATAGGTACCTAGGACAATGATTAATTTATGTTATATTAAATTATTATATTATATTTGAAAAGAAACTAATTAACCAAATGCATTACACCTACACACATTTAATTGTTAGATAAGTGCCATTTCTAAGGAATGAACAATCGAGTAAGATCAATCAATGATTTATTGGCGAAATATATGTGGCAGGTGCAATCGGAAATAATTTTTTACTTAAGGTAGGTACTCTGACTCATGCTTATATAATGGGGTCATTTCGAATGCAGTAAGAATCAGATTGTCTAAGTCTTATTTCGGAGCACTATTTTCAAAATCATTGCTTATCCGATTTTTTTTTTATTATGTAACACCTCTGCAGATTTAGTTTATTTTGTAATTCTTTTGGACTTGGAAAATATGTTCATATTTTCTTAGTCTTGAAATAAATGATTGTACTTGTAATTTTTTTTTATTGTAAGTCTTAAAATTTCTTTTGTGAACTTTAAATAAAAATATCACAGTTGACGAAAACTTTTCGATGTCGGTTTTATCTATTTAAATCTTCATCATTCTTTGAAAATGTTCTGGAACATCATCTCCCATAGTCTAAGAGCATAGCAATAGTACAATTATAGGTACTTATTATATTAGTTTTATTTTATTACAATAAAATATATTCCCTAATAGTTTAAGTAATGATTCTCTGAAATTCAGTGTAAAAAAAGTAAAAACAATGTTAGTTTGTTTATTGTAAAAGCAATAATTTCCTCATTTCACTTATAATCTAAAAATTAAAAATCAAAGGCAAACATTTTTATTAGGTATCGAATGAAAATGGGTGATATAATTTTTTAACTTTGATTTTATTATTTCTGTTGTCGTTTTTATTTTATATATTGTGTGGGAGTTAATACAAGTATAAGTTAATATACTGATTTTGGTTGATAGGAAACATTACGTCCTAATAGGTACCGATAATTCTTAGGTCATATTTTGTGTTAGGTAGGTACAATAATAACATATATCATGTATATTTAAATAAAAAAATTACTTGCGACAGCTGCTAAGTGAGTAGTAACTCCAACATTTAAATCATAAGCAGCTTGAGGGTCACCTTCCACTTTATCTGGAAATCGTTCAGCAGCACAGTGTACAATCACGTCAGGACATAAGGTGTTCAAAAGATTAGTGACTGCATCTTTATCAAGTAGGTTTAATCTCATCAATTCTGGAGTTGTTCTGAAAATCAATTCAACTATTAATATTGAAATATTGCTTTTATAATTTATATTTGTAACTATACTATAGGTACCTATTCTGTGATTATACTTGCCTTTTAAACGAAATTCCACACACAGTCCAATCTGATTCTTTCTGAAACCGTTCATATATTGATCTACCTAACAGACCCGAAGCACCAGTTAAAAAAATTTTCATTGTCTTTTGGTCCTAAATTTATTGGAGTATAAAAAATGCTTAATATATATACTTTACAGAATGTACGTTCTGCCATTGAATTATATGATAACATACAGATTTATGATATATATGATAACATGTTATCATATAGAGTTCAATGGGTTCCGCTAGCAAATTACGATAAGAGAATTCAGTGGTTTCCAAAAATCTGTATAATATGTATGTTTTGTCAACTATTTAACTTTTGATCACAGATATGTATAATCCGTGTGTTCCTAAATTCATCTACGGATGTAGCGGATTGATTAGAATTATTCAGGAACGCATTTTTTGTTAAAGCGCTGGAAAATGTTGGTTATTTCTTATAACCACAATCAACCACGATAATTATGTTTATCTAATCAATAATTGATAATAAATATTTAACAGATATTACCAATAGGTAGGTACGAATAGTTAGAATTAGGAGTTTAGGACATAAATAGTACCTACCTATTGATTTATATACCAATAATTCTATAAGTTACTTAATACCAAAATACCTATTGATTTGTTTAATAAGTTTAAAATATTTTGTTATACAATAATCAAAAAATAAACGTCTATAGGATGTCTCGATATATATATATATATATATATATGTCTGGATACCTAGTCAGTGGCGTATTTAAGGAGGTGTTTTAACAGGTATAACCCCCCCCCAGAATTTTTCATCACCACAAAAACATAAGATAGATTTATAGCTGTTACTTACACTTGATAATAATATTGTCTATATAGGTGGGTACTTAATATAAAGACAAATTTTGATGTTTTTTTTTTTATGATAATATTAATATCAAATATAAGTGAACTACGCCACTGTTAATGTACATATATATATATATGAAACATCTAAACCTTCAGCCCCCCAGAAAATATCGTATCTATATCACTGCCAAGAGTAAATCGTGAGCGATATTTTCTGTTCTATTAATGTGTTAATATGTTAATATTCAATTTTAGTGTGTATAAGTATATACTTTACTTTGAAACGTCTTCTTCTCCTTCGCCTTCTCTCCCAACTATTTGGAGTCGGCCACCCTGGTCCTACACTTCCACTTAACTCTATCTCCCGCATCTTCTTCACTTACTCCCACCTTCCTCATATCACTCGCCATCACCCCCCATCTCTTTTTCGGTCTTCCTCTCCCCCTCATACCAACAACACGCATTTCCCTTACTAATCTTACTGCCTCAGTCTCTTCCCTCCTTAATACATGCCCGGGCCATCTTAATTTACTCTCTCTCATTTTGTCTACTATCGAAGCTACCCCTGTACTACCTCTGATATACTCATTCCTTATTTTATCCTCTCTAGTAACTCCACTCAACCACCTTAACATTCTCATCTCAGCGACACTTATTCTCTGTTCTATCTTTCTATCTACTGCCTAACATTCTGTTCCATACATCATTGCAGGTCTCACCACTGCCTTATAAAATTTACCTTTTAACCTAATAGGAATTCTTTTATCACACAGAATACCTGACGCTTCTCTCCACTTCGTCCATCCACACTTAATCCTGTGTTTCATATCCTCTTCGAAACCCTCATATTTCTGTACAACGGACCCTAAATACTTGAACCTCTCCACTTCTCCCACCACATCCCCACTTAACTTTATTTCTAGCCTTTTCCTATTCCCTCTGTGTCCCCTTTCACCAAAATCATACTCTATATATTCTGTTTTACTAACCCTTAGTCCTTTACTTTCCAGAGCTTCCCTTCACTCTTCAAGTCTACCATTCACTTCCTCAGGACTTTCTCCTATCAGTACTATATCATCTGCAAACAACATGTACCATGGTACTTACCACTACCCATGGAAAAAGGTTCTTTGAGAAGGCCCTAGGGCCTAGGTTAAAAAGAAACAAAATAAAATGGTATTGAAAATTTTTCTCGCCACTGCACTGCACATTACAATATAATTTAATATATTACATAGGTACATATATATACATAAATATTTTTTGAGGAAAATATTTAATTGAATTAATATATAAATATAGGTACTAGTTATTTTAGTAAATTAGCTAGAGGCTCCGTCGGAATTTACGCAGTGGCGTCTTTTCAAGATTTTTCTAGATGGGGACAAAATTTTAACAGGCCCCTTTAGAAATAAAAATGTTTTATTTCTCCCATATTTGTTGCTATTTACCTTTCTCGTGTTAAACATGAGTCAGTTGGTCACTAGACACTACAAGTTCTATTTGTCTAATCTATTTATGTGTATAATGTATATTGAATATTTTTAATATGTTTATTTTGATTTTTAACACACTTAATTTCAAATGTTTTGTGACGCCCGGGCCAACCGGTCCAAATATTATTTTTAAATTTAAAATTCGGCCTGGGCGGAAAATGTTTTTATTTTGAAAAGTCCGGTTCAATCCGTGCCTGATGAATATTTTTAGGCCCGGCTCGGTCAAAAGCACCGCAGTTGTCACAAAAAATTTCATAATCATACTCGTATATTTTGTAAATTGTGATCTAAATATTTTTAAAACATACGTAATTGCATTTCACGTACGTTAGTAGGAATTATTTCACATATTTTTACCAGTTGAATAATAATTTTCAAAATAATTTAAAACCGAATGATTAAAATATATGTACCTATATATATATATATATATTTTTAATAAATCGACGATAAAACCTTCTAGTTTCCAAATCCGAAAGTATGTATATTATAGATATAATTAAAAATAGTGATGGGCACTATCGAATAGTCACTACCGAACTGTTCGATAGGTAGTTACTATCGAACTGTTCGATAGATACTTAAAATCTATCGATTATTTCAACTATCGATTGTTAAGATCTGAACTATTCAATAGTTCAAACTATTCGGTTGGTCATCCGAACTATTCGGTTGGTCTGAACTATTCGATAGTTACACTATTCGGTTGGTCCAAACTATTCGGTTAGTTTGAAATATTCGATATGAATTATTATGTTTAATAATATACGCAATTAGATGGTAGAACCAGTTTTAAAGTTATGGAGATTTAAAATTAGATGATTTTACGCTGTTTTACTTATATACCCGATCATACATAATAATTATTATATAGTGTACGCTAATGGAATATACGACGATTTAGAGCGAGCGTATTCCGGTTTGATACTGTT
>JAIPRL010003695.1:0-44508 GCA_025469235.1 Pemphigus obesinymphae | reverse complement strand
AAAATTTTATAAATCAAATTTCTGATTTTCAAAGATTACCAGTGATTAAAAATAATTTGTATACTAATTTCCAGAACTGTGTAGAAAGTTTACTTGATTTTTTTTTATTTACTTTTTGTAGGTAGGAGTATTAATAAAAAATAAATATATATGGGATAGATAGGTATATATTAACATATATTTAAATTTTTTCAGAAAGTTCATACATATAAGTTTGCTGAGTTTGTAGCTAATACATATGCAAAAAAAAAATTAACAGTTTACAAAATATTCCAAATGATGAGGCTACAATTACAGAAAATTTATTGACAGATAATAAATCGAGCAATCTCATACAATCTACATTACACAGAATTGGTATTGGAAACGAGATAATTACTCAAAAGCAACTGGACTCTGCAAAATAATTCAATTTGTCGTTCAAGATATACAACCAATTAATATTGTTGACAAGCCAGTATTTTTGAATTTGATTAGGTTAGAACTACCAAAAACATTATCAATTATGTGTTCAAAAACATTAAAAAGTCGATTAAACTCCTCAGCTAATGCAATGGTAGATAATATTACTAAAACACTGTAAAATATTGAATATATATCAAAAACTGCGGATTGTTGGACCCAAGGTAAAAAAAATCTTACATTGGCATAACAGCCCATTGGATTAATACTACAACATTGGTTAGAAAAGGAGTATCTTTAGCTTGCACAGCAATAAAAGGTCTGCATACTTTTGATCTACTAGCCAGAGAAATGCATAATATTAATATGAAGTATAAAATTCAAAATAAAGTTGTTAGTACTACGACAGATAATGGTAGCAATTTCGTAAAATCATTTAAGATTTTCGGAATTTATGAAAATTATGAGGAAAACTTAACCGATTAGGATGAAGATATAGAGCTAATTAAATTAACTGGTATAATTGAAGATGGTGAAGAAAATGATATTGATTTACAAGTTAGTTTGTCAGCTCATAGACGATGTGCGAGTCATACTTTAAACTTGATCACAATTAATGATATTGAAAAATGGTTCAATGAAAACGAAAAACAGACTGATGTGCTTCAACTCAAAAAGCTTTACCGAAAATTCTTTGCTAAATTAACGAAACTTTGGTGAAAACAAAATCTGTCGACAATCGTGGCAGAAAAAATTCATGGAATACTAAATGTTTATTTAAAAGTACCTAGTAAAACTAGATGGAATTCCACGTATGACGTATTACTTCAGTTAAGAAAAATTATTAATGAACATGGTGGCTTAGAAAAATTGAATCAAGTCATTGACATTAATACTTTACCAAGAATATTATCTGAAGAAGCTGTATTCATACATGAATTTTGTGATGTATTTGGACCAATTGCAGATTCTTTAGATTTCTTACAAGGGGAAAAATCTATGTATATGGGATATCTTCTACCGACTTTACATGCATTAGAGAAAAAGATTAAAAATAGACAATGTAAACCTATGATTCATTGTACTCTTCTATTAAAAGTTGTTTTAAGATCAATAAAAAAAAAAGGTTCGTATGATTGAATTAGAAAATTATAATTATTACCTATATTAGGTACCTATATATATTAATATATTAGTGATAAGTACATATTATGTAATTGGTGTTTCAGATTTGAACTCATATGGATGAAAAAAGAATTAGTAATCGCTGCATGTCTTATTCCAAGATTTAAATTTAATTGGCTGGAAGGTAACAAAAAATTGAACTCTGAATTATTTTTAAAAACTGAATTTTCATGTTCTGAAGATGAAATGTCTGATAACGATTCTGATTCTGATTCAAATAAAGATTTCTTTTGTTTACCAAAAAAACTCTATTCCAACAAAACAAGAACCTCAGATCAAGAACTTTTAAATTTCATAAAAAACAACACTGATTTAAAAAGTTTATTTGCATTTCCTTAAGTACTATCCAAATTCTTACAATTTAATACGGGTTTACCATCTAGTGCCCCTATAGAAAGGTTATTTAGTACTGTGGGGAATGTACTGACATCAAAACGTCATAGACTGGGTGATGATATTTTTAAAAACTTAATTTTATTAAAACAAAATAAGATGTTTTGAAGTTCAATAAAATCTACAAATATTTTCTTTTATTTAATTACCTACATATAATTAATATAATGTACCTATAGTTATATTTTGTTGAATGTTATAATAAAATAAAGCTGCAAGTTATTTTTATTTAATAAAGTTTTAAGTGTATCTAATTAAAAAGTAAATTATTTATTTATCAATTTATATTCATCATGTGCTTACTTATTATGCTGTATAAATATTTAATCCATATTTGTTTCAATATTCGAAGTTGAGTGTATTAGGAATTACACTTTCAATTTTTTAATTTAACCTTATATTATATAATTTATATAGAATAATTAATAATTATTTATGTTAATATTTCAAGTACTTACATTTGAAATATTTAATTCTATGGTATTTAAAAATAAAGTACATATATTAATATATGTTCAATAATTATTATTTAATACATTAATTAATACAATATAAATAATTAATACATGTGATTTTTATATGAATGTTATGACTCATTTATAATTTGGGGTAGAAGTGATTAACTTGGACATGAATTTATTAATTATAAAATAATCAATTCAGTCTATTTATTCTCAAACAACAATTAACTTTAATAAAATAGGTATTAGTAAACCTATTTATATATTATTTTGTATAAAAAATTATTAATTCTTGGTACCTACTTATACTATATGATAAGCAATTTTCAAATTATAAGTAGATTTGACCTAAATGTCAAAAATAAAAATTATATCCATTTGTTTCAATAATTTATTATAATTGAGGATTACCTATTTATGAATAAAAGTAATAAATGTTCTAAATTCCACATAAATAGGAGTCATTTATAATTTGGATTTGGTAGAATTTAATATAGGTATCCAGTTGTTATTATTTTTACAGATAAATAGAAAAATAATGTTATTATAAGTTTTATATCAAGTCGTCATTATATTTAAATGATTAAAAAACAAAAAATTTTTCATTTAGGCTTCAGAAAATAAATAAAAATCCTTAATTTATTATATGCACCTACATAAAACTAACTTATTTTTATAATTATTTTGTTGATAAGTATATGTGCTAGGCATGTAACCATGATTTATTTTCGGTGAGGGGGTCAAATTTCTTTGGCCCCTTCAGTAGGAGATGAAACCATTTTGCTCATTGGGTAGGATGATACTGATGCAGGTGGATATGTTAAATTTGAAGGGAATTTCTCCCAATTGGAATTTTAGATTTGAATTCGATTTTTAGTGGACCTCTGTCTAACAGGTATTATATATTACTTTCAACTATTTTTGAAAAAAATAATTTATAAAACTTTTTTGAAAAATATATAACATATTTAATATATTATAATAATGAAATACAGTACTTTGTAAAAATATTACATTTCTAAACTCAATTTTTTGGAGTTATAAGGAAATTAAACGTTTTATTTTTTTGCCTTCCCAGTTTATTTTTTTCTATGTTATTTTTTATGTATGTTGAAAAAGTTAGAAAATTGAAAAATAATTTCTTCAAAATAACATTCTGATCACATTTAGGTACTACCAGGAAATTAGTAGATACGCCATACACATTGTGTAACAATTTAAATAATAATATTATTAAGAATAATTAATAATTTATTTATTTATTCAATAATAATAATAACAAAAACAATATTGAATCTAGGGTGCAGCAAATAGTGGTTTTGCTAAATATAAAACATATTCTCGATTTTAGTAGAAGTGAAAAATGTATTAATGATATTTAATGTAAATTATAAAAATACAAAAACATTTATAACAAATAAAATACCTACTTAAATTGACTTTACAATTGTTTTTATAAAAAAAATGCACATGTTCTTTTATCGACATATATCATAATATCTAAGATTTTCTCATTTTTCTCCCATTGATACTCTCCAAAATTGATCCTTTAATAAATTAATTACTGAAATTTGAAGTATTGTCTATATCAATGCGACTTTTGATGAAAAAAACAGCATACCGTTTGCTATTATAGGTTTATACTATATACCTACTATCATTGATTATATGATACTATGTACTTAGTGCTAACTGCTAGTTAAATCATTGGCTGCATCTAACACTAAATCTTATGCACGCATATATGGATTGGATTACCGTCTTTTGGCGAAAAGTTTTTTTTCAAAATGCTAAAAGTCTAATGAGGTTGCTGACCTCGAAGGGGACCCGGTCCCTTCCCTCGGCTATATGCTTAATATGTGCTTAATTTTATCACTAAAAATCTTTATTAAACTGTTTAAAATAGTTTAATTTACAAATTTAACCTAACATTTCCAAACTAAATATCGTGTCAGATATTAAGAATATAATTTTGATAGATTCTTTATATCTTTTTATGCTCTAAAGTGTAAATAATTGTTTTTTTTTTGTGTTGATTCGTAGATGTTTATAGGTTTTATACACAAAGTAATAAATAATTAATTTTATATAGGTTTATATTTACAGACTGCATATAAGTGGTTCATAAATATAAAATTAAAAATTAAAATGAACGCTTTCATTTTTTCAAAGAACGTCAATGTGAATATGTTCATTTAAAAAAATTGAACGTGAACAAATTCAATTTTCAAGTGAACGTTCCGAACACTGTGCAAAATTCAAATACTTAATACACCTATTTTATCTGCACAATAATTAATGTAATAAATTTAAGAACATGGGTAAGTATTATTACTAATAATGAAAAAACAATATTTGTCTTTATAAATCTGAATATTATATTGCATATTAACAAAAACATAAAAGTGATACATAAAAATAGTAACATAAAATTAGTAATAATAATAACTATTCATAATAATAAATTATTTTAGAATACAAGAGTAGAAGTATATAAATATATATGTATATTGTGTATATATTAGATAAATATAAACGTAACAATTAGTTTTGACCACGAGTCATTATAAAGTTACAAATGAATAATAAAAAAAAACCAAAAAGGATAAAAAAACAATATGAAAACCATTAACTAGTTATTACATTTATACAGTCTTTATAAATACTCTAAACATAATTTGTTTTTTAAGCATTAATTATTATTAATATATAAAATTTAAAAAATTTAATTACTCTTATAAAAATAAAATAACATATATTATATAATACAAATTAATATATAGGTATTATAAAAAACAATATATTAAAAAAATATGTCTATGGAGTATTTGAAAAATGTTTATAAATATAGCCCTATATCTGGGGTTGTAGCTAATTTACCTACAAAATTGAAAAGTAACGATGACCTCAAAAACTTCTTAAATACCAACTAAAATTTTATTGAAAATTATTATCAAAAAATTTGGTGTTCTGTAATATTTACTATGAGTTTAATTAGATTTAGATAAAATAATATTATGATCACTTATCACCCATATTACAGTATTTTAATTTATTCGTTGATGTCCGATTTTTCATTTTGTGTAACGGGTGTTTAAATTAATTAAAAATAATTTTAGCATTTAACAATTAAAAGTTGTTACTTTAATTATAAAGTATTTACTATACATATTATATTAAAAGTATAGTACTATTATTTTAAAGCGTTAAACGTATTTGTTAGACCACAGCGACGTATCTTTTTGACACAATTACTTCCTTTTAATTATATATTACACATAAACCATCTACTTAATATAGTTAATATGTTATAGTATATTCTATTAAATATGGTAAAGCCGCATGTACACATATGCGAGCTGAACCGCTCGCGAAAGGTTCATGTCATGTTCGTTAATACGATGTACACATTTGTAATCCGCTCGCGAACCAATACCCACAAAGAACATATATCGAACTACCGACAGTAATGGTAGTAGGTACCTTCCAAGAATTATGCGATTATTATTATTATTTTAAAATTATCATTCTGTTTAGGATCCCATAACAAATGTTTACTTTTGAAAATGTCAATTAGGAGAATAGTGTATTCATCTGACCACTCCATAATAAAAATAAATTTATTTAAAAGTACTAAAGTAAATAGAAAATTTTAAATAATATATATAAATTTGATACTTGAAATAAATACTGGTCAAATATGTACTTGATAAAGTGACGAACCTGTAGAAACCGTCTAAACTTATACTAGGTACGCGGTGTGTTCATAAAAAAATCTATTCTTGATGGTTCGGCGTAAGCGGTTTGCGAGCGGCTTGTTGGGCGTTCGACACACCGTTCAATATATGTTATAGGCTATAGGTTCGGCTCGCAAGTGTGGACGCGGCTTAAGGATGAACTTGAAATATACATTAAAATTGTAGTATAAGACATCAGTAGTGTAATAATACAAATTTGGTGTTCGTAGTTGTAAATTTTATAACTTCATAGCAATTTTAAAGAAAAAAAAAATGTTTAAATTAAAATTTTTGTGGTATTCTTTTAGTTAAATATATGTGTGATCCACTAATTTCAACTGTTTATTTTCTTTTTTTATTTAAGTATTTATTGTTAAATATTATTAACTTAAGTGAAAATAAAAATATTATAAAGTTTTTATACCTATCAATAATTATGTATTTATTATTATCTTTCCATTTAGTGTTAAAATAATATATTTTGTATAGTTTTTTTCTAATAATTTTATGAAATATAACACTTTTAAAAACATTTTGTGGGTTTTATTCACCTAAGCTGTTGGTGTGAATAGATTTATAAGATAAAATAAATAGGTGACCCTATTCATGTAGAATTTGTATAAATAGGATCACATATTTGAAAAAATATATACAAAAAATAGAGTACAAGGGTTCCTTTGTTATAAATAATATTAAAAGATATGTTAAAAAAATATAAAAAAGGAACTTTTCTTGAAAATTCCCAGAGATAAACAA
The DNA here is from genome assembly GCA_025469235.1 of Pemphigus obesinymphae. NCBI lineage: Eukaryota > Metazoa > Arthropoda > Insecta > Hemiptera > Aphididae > Pemphigus > Pemphigus obesinymphae. The sequence goes on along the minus strand of JAIPRL010003695.1, from coordinate 37,574 downwards.
AAAACCTCTAAAATTAACCCTAATAACCCCGTTTTACAGTACTAACTATAATGCACATAGCTTAAGTTTATAATAATAAATTTAAATGTTTTGAAGGTCTGTCTTATAATGCTGTCCTATTAAAAATTCATATAGGGTGATTTTGTCCCTTTTACCAATTCAAATAACCTTTATTTTACAAAAATGTTTAATCATACAATAGGTGTATATAAATAATTTTAGTTTAATAAATAAATTACTTCTAAGCAAAAACTTGGTGAACTCGGAAAAACATTATAGCAGTACTGTATAAAATGTATGAGATGGTAAAAATAATGGTTATAAATAAGGGATTGCAACCCAATTCTCCAAATTCCAAATTATTTCATTTAACAAATTTTGTTTTTCCTGATAAAACTTCTTCGTTACTTTTCACTATCAGTACCAAGATTATGGTTATCAACCATGGTTGGCACTACTCACTTAGTGTTAGCGTCACGGACTAAGATAGTATGGACTACGACCAACTAGAGCGCTGCCCATAAATAATAGTCATTAAACTTATTAAAACTACAGAACAACAAAACCAAACATTATATGTTTATACATATATACCGATACACCCCTCCATGCGACCCATCGATAAAATAGTCGTTTCCAGTCCATTCTGTCTTAATCGGTGACCAATAAAAAATAATATTATTGTATTAGCAGTTTGTAATATTAAATATTACACTCATGACAATGAAAATTTTGTCCTGGCTACACTGATGATAACCATCATCTACCATAAAATCATACGGCTCATGTAATCGCGTCACTATCGTCCATCATAGACAAGTATTCTACAACAGTCAACAAGTAGTTAGACCATCATCTTCCAGTTTGGTGTTTGCAATATTTTTATCACATTAATACGCGTATTTGGTTCGCGTCCAATTTTCATTTATAAAGTTTATTATACGGAACATTGTGTCAACACATAACGTCGTTTCACACAGACATTTACGATTACTTATTTGTCGTATTATTATAGGTACGTAAATATTGTAAAATAAGCATTTGCATCATAATCGTATGTGTCTTCGTTCTCACAAGCGTTTTCGGTCCAATCATACGTCGGTTATTAAGAAATCACAACGCGTCGTGATATTTTTACTTTTTAGTATTGTGAGAAAATTTGATTTGTCATAACCCACTGTAACCCATAGTAATTCGTCAAGGTTAACCAAGTTTTACTGATTGACATATATTTGTGTAATAGTTGATCGCTTGGTTGGTTGAAATTTGTGGCGATCATAACCACATAAACAACAACACGCTTGTGTGTTATCACACATCAATTACAACAATAACACGCGTGTGGGTTATTATTGAGATCTACGAATACGGTATTCCATCGAAGTTTTATAGTAATTACATCATGGCCAACTGTATGAATAATTCCGTCAATGCAGAATTATTGAATATGATCAACAAGTTGATCGCCGAATTAAACACGTTTCGGAACCAAATAGCTAATCCACCGGTTTTGACCAATAATATAGAGCCGGTGATCGATTACCAAATGGATGAAACAGTTCAGCAATTCACCGGCCAGGAAACGTCTTTTGATGCGGAGAACTGGATACAGTCTGTCAATAATTTGGCTCGTTTAAATAGCTGGCCAGCTGAGTACCTATTACTGTATGTCCGTGTTAACATGGCTGGTGTCGCTGAAAGTTGGTATCTTTCCGAAAACTTCGCCGGTTGGGAAGATTTTGAGTCAAAGTTCAGAAAACAGTTTGTGCTCCAACAATGTCCCGACGCTCGGAGGCAGGGACTAAACGAACAAGTTGTAGATTATTCTCATGTTAAACCTGTCACCCCCCAACCTACTTCGACAACGTATTTACGTCAAGACTTTCACCCATTGTCTACATCACAAACCTCGCAACATTTGGATCAAGCACAGAGCGTCAAAGAAAAAATTGTTACTGGTAAGCAATGGCAACAAACGTCCACAGTTTCTACATCACAATCAAACTCTGGTGAAATTAAGAAATTATCAATAGAGAATATATCATCAATGAAATTCCGTAAAATAGACTGGTGCTCGAATTGCTATGCTATTGGTCATTTTTCGCGCGATTGTTCAAAATATACCCGTGAACCTGGCCATGCTATTCAAATGAATTCAGGTCAAATATCAAGGATCCAAGACAGCGACCCAAAGCCAGTGATTTTGAATGACAGACCCACTGGTCTAATTGAGTCAGAATCGTCAAACGTTCCCATGCAAGGCTCTGCCACAAGGAACAAGGTAATCACACAACATCATGCAATGCAGCGCAAACATTATGTACCAACTAAAAATTCTGATCAGGCCACTGACAAAGCTGGTACCAACATCAATGGTATTTAGTAGCTGATGGTATTTTATAGATTTCTACTATTAATAATGTAATGCCAAATTATGCTTTACTTTTCAGATTTAAATGTTGTTCTTATATAATTTTATTGAACTTTAAATAATTTATATTATATAAATGTATTATGTATTCATTTCCAAAGGTCCCAAATTTTATTCAATTTTTAAATATTATAATATACTGTACAATCGCAAAACAAAAGTTTTCCAAATTTTATAAAATTGCTATATGTAATTGTAAAATAAAATTTTTCTAACTGTATAAGTATAATTCATAACTATTAATAAATATTCAATTTTAATAACCATGATTGACTTATTGTCTATTACATATACCTAGGTAGTATATTAGTTTTGTTAATTTATATTGTATATAAAGGTGGTTTTCCACTAAACGGACAGTTGAGTTTATGTTGTGTTTGTGTTTTATAGAACCTGATAAACAATAACAAAACTGAAACTAACCCAAAACTCTTATTTCCATCAAGCGGGTTACATTTTGTTTTTGTATTCGATCCTTTTCCACTGGTTTGTCGCCAGTTGTTGTTTTTATTTATTATTATTATTATTTAATTAATAAGCATAATATTATATAATATGCAATATTTCAACCAAATAATATAATACATATTACTATAGGTATATATATATAGGAACAAAACCAATTAGTATTACACAGTCTGTGACTATTGTAGCTATTATCCAGATTGTAAGAATACAAATGCGAAGAAACCATTTGAAATTAACCAAAAAGATTGTTCAGGTATACAATCATAATATTTGTTTAATACATTTAAGTATTGTAATCTTAGTTCATTTGAATACCTATAATAATATAATGTATGTAGTACCTACCAAAAAGTTTTAATAATGTATAATGTTTTTTAAATAATTTTTGTATTATATTTATAGTTATACTTAAGTTTTTCTTTAGGTTATACTTTGTGTAAAATTTTACATGAAAATTCCAAATATAATTTTTAGTATTTTAGTGTCAAAGTATTTATTTTTTATATTCATTGTTCGAAATATCGTCGAATCTAGACAATAAAATATTTTAAGTGTTTTTATCTTAAAAGAACACAATACACCTGTTTTTTAAGAGGTTCCGTATAGGCAATTTTTATGAAGTTTGTTGAAAAAAAGAAAATCTTAAAATTGAAAAATATATTAATATATTTTTAAAATAATTTAAAAATAGTACTATGACAGTACTATTTTTTTATTGCTGTGTAATCCCTTGTTAATCGAATAATTTATTATATTTTGTAATAAACATACTGGCGAATTTCCATAATTGTTACTTTCTGAATAAGTTTAGATAAAGAATACATCTGAACAAAATTAAAGACAAGAAGGTAAACTGTGTTTTCATTAGATAGAATTATAAATAAATATAACAAATAAATTAATATACAGCTTTTTATAAAAACTTAAATTTATTTAAAAATGTACATATAGTGAAAACACAGAAGACATCATAAGAAACTCAGAATGGCTTTGAAAATTAAAATGTAACTAGTTAAACACCATTAATTTATGGAAATACGGAGACCATTTTAGGGTTTGATAAATCTAGATGTTGCGTCCTCTTAATATTATATAAATCTGACTGTAACAATAATATGGTCAATCCAATTAATTTTTACTTTTAAGCTTTTTATTAGGAAATACAATTTTTTTATCATTTTTATGTAAAACATTTTTTTGAATTTCTGACTGCCTGTAAAATATATCAAAATAACTATAAATTATAAATTTTGTCAAATAAATAAAAACTGCAAGTACTATTTTATTCCTATATTTTTTATAGAAAATATTATATTCTACAATTAAAGTTTTATACATTTTTATGTTAAGTGCTACATTCTTTTAGTTAAATTTAAGAAAAAACAATAAAACTACCCGGTTTGGATATTTTTCGGTGTTAGTGTAGCCTACAATCTACCATCTTGTTTCTGGTTTCGTTTGTTGCCCGAGTAAAATCACATAAAAAATTTAAATCACATCCACATTTAAGTTTCGTCTTCGATTTAGTCTATGTTATTGATGTATGTAGCCCGCGTATCTTTTAAAAAAGCAATGAATAAATCTGTTTCATTTTTCCGCCACATCTTCCAACAATACTGATCCAAATGTGACTGAAGCATATGGATAGGTACGCCTCTCTTTTTCTTTAATATGGATATTTTTGCATCCAACCACGATCTTTCAACACCCTGTGTGTGCGCACCTGTTAAGGGGTTAACATAATTTTCTTGATGATTAACAGTTTCATGAATGAACCCTTCTGCTGTTAAACATCGGTATGAGGGCCACTCCTCTGAGTGAATGACGGAACCACCTTCACATTCCCTTGTAATAATAGGTAAAAGAGTATCATTGTCACGGCGTTCTACGTAAAAATACCGACTGTCTTTTCCTTGCTTTAGACCGAAAACCCACGGTCCATCAATGATGCTACATGTAAGCAGTAGATCGCACGCCACATTAGTACCTATTTTTCAACCCTCTAGGGGCTTAAGGTGTATAAATATTATTATTCTTCCTCTATAAATAAGTACTAGGTACCCTAATATATATTATTATGATAAAGTTGCAACATGTAGAATACATAAAGTACACTTCAACTCAATGAGGAAATGTATAACAAGAGTGTGTTTAGTCATTTGAATGGAAAGCTTTCAAGTAGTTGATGGGGCAGCATAATTCTTCAAAAATATTGATAAATTCAAAATGACATGGAACATCTTTAGCGGCAGATAGATGAAGAAATATAATGGCCTATAAATAAAATTAAATAATTAAAGATATCAAAGTGAAAAATATAAAATTATTTAGAATAACTTTACCTTTCTCATAACACAAGATGTACCAAATTTTAAACACTATTCATCCTTCAATAATAATACTGCACAATTGACTGAAAAATATATGGAAAACAATTTTATATAACTTTAGTCATGTGCGGATAATTTTTAAAAGTTGTTAGTGCTAGTTATAAATCAGAGTGGAGACGGTTTCTCCCAGAAGCGTAATCGAAACCACTACGACCTTTATTTCAACATTTATCAGACAAGTTTAAACAAAATTTCAACTTAATTAGTTTATTATATTTTGGTTTTACATAAGTAGTAACTATGTATTCTAGCAATATTTTGTTCTACAGTATGTGATTTTCTGAATATAGTATGGGGGGGGGGGTCTATCTAAAAATGAATGGTCTACACTCTACATAGTAAAACAAAGAAATACAAGCATGAATAAACATTGTATTCCCAATAAACATATCGCACCTCTAGAACAAGACTGCCATAACTCAAAATTTGTAATTTTGAGAAAAAGAGATTTGAAGTTTAAAACCAAGATATTTCACATATAGTTCATCACCTGTGCATTTGAAAATAAAATCTTAAATACATGCAAACACGCTTTACAATATAATTTCTTCAAATATCACGAAATATTTTTTTAAGCCCAAAGAGTGGCCCTTTTACAATTTTTCAAGTGAATGCAAGAATGCCGTATTTTGAGATATGTGGCTGTATCGCATACCTGGGTTGATTTTAAGACGGCCATATACTGATGCAAAACGGGAAAACATTTATATTTATACGAGTAAATACAAGACTACCGTATTTTGTATTACGGCTGCCACTATCACAAATTATGAAACGCAATACCGCCATAACTCTAAATATTATTGTATTGTACTCAACATATCGCATGAAAATTAGTTTTTATTTAGTGTAAGAATGGCACAAATCTAAATAAGGCAGTCTCGAATATCAACATCAATGATTAATTGTATAAATGCATAAACGTTTACTGCCATAAAGTAAATATGGCTCTGTTGCTTTGAATATTAGCTAAAAACAGAATAATTCAATACTGCCACATCTTTTTGGTGGCAAAATGAAAAATTATATTGAATGTGGCATTCTTGCATTGTATATAGCTAATTTTGTAATATTTAAAAATAGTCAATACTCAAAATTTATGACTTTTGAGTTGTGGCAGTCTTGTTCTAGATGTGCGATATAGTCTATTTATAAAAACATCTTTAAACATTAACATTTTTTAAAAAATAATTGATCCAAATATAATTAATAAACAATCGATAAGCCTATATAAGCTTACTATAGAATAGCTAAAATATTAATTAAAATTATTAGGGTGAATAGTTGAATAAGGTTGCTTGATTTCGAAGTAGCTCTGAATACGAAAGACGTTGCTAATGAATCTTCTAAAGATTCTTCAAATACTAAAACTGTTTTGTGAATCTTTGATAAGATTCTTATTTTCAAGTTAATCATTAGTCACCTCACTTTTTATATTTATTAAAAACTTCTATAGAATATTATGAAAAAAAAACGTATATAATTAAACAAAATTCATAGGATATAATTATTTAGGTAGGTACCTAGATTCTAGGGTACTTATTACTGTAGTGTTGTAAAAATAACTTTTAAGAAATATTGATATATATTCAGAAATACGTATGAAAACTACTTAAATATTTCAACAATAAGACTCAGGAAAAATATTCCGAACAAATAAATTGAATTATGTAAAATCATATAAAATGATGGTATAGACAAAAATTAATTTTGGATTAATTTAATATTTTGAAAAACTATTAGAAATAGATACATGAAGCACCAATATTTTCAGTTTAAATAAATTATGAAAATTATTCAATTACTTTACAATACTACAAGAGCATTAACATTAAAAAAATACAAATATTTATTTTATCAAAATTGTATGTTTATTAATAACTTATATTACTTACTTTCAATGTACTTAATACATTACAGTAGGTCAACATCTTTGATTTTTCATCTAACATGTTGAAAATTTTCTCAAATTTAATGACCGAAATAATAACAGCGCCATATTAATCTGAAAAATCATTTAATAATTTATAATATTTCTATAACTTTATTGTACACAACCTGTATGTTACCCATTGAAAATTTGTATGTTACAATATACATATGAAAATCGAATGTTTATTTTATTATAGGATATAACTAATTTTTATATAATTAACATATTATACAATATTATTGTTTATTTTCATGCTATATATTTAGTATTTTGTAAATAATAAATTATTTTATTAAGTACCTACCTAAGTCCTAAATATTGATTAAGTACTGAAAAGTTAGTTAGTAAGTGTTTCAGTAAAAGATTACAAAGTACCTATGGGAAAAATGTAATGTTGATACCGCATTATCAGACATTTTGAATTTTAACTCCTATTTTTAACTCTTTATTTTAAATTTTAAACACACACTTTATATAACTAGATATTGATATAAATGTAAAATTTTTTTTTTTATAAAATACAGTAAATGTTTTCTATTTTATTTTGGTTTTATCAAAATTGACAAAAAAAATATTAGTTTATATGCAGGAATGTCTGGGTATTTTTTGAACAGTCGTCATATATATTATAAATATATTTTTTTAAAGTATACCTGAATAAGTAGGTACTTTATTTGATCACAGTTCTTCTTCTCAACTGATTATTACTGCAAATTAGTTATTTTTTTGTTTATTTATTTAATAAATGATACAAATATTGAAATTATTAGAATTAAAGATTAAATTAATTTAAAATTAAACTTAAGATGAACTTCCTTGAAAAGTGAAAAATTCATTATCTATATTATCAATGTTATCATTTATAGACAATATGACCTACCATAAAATACATAGTTTCATGTCAGATGTGAAAATATCCACTTAAATTTAACATACCTTACTTGGGATTTAATTAATAAATACATGTAATATCTTACCACAGGCATTTGTATATAATTGATGTAAATATGTAATTTGAATTATGTATAATTTTTTAAAATAATAATATCCAGCACAATGTTTTCATCTTTAATATTTAGGTATAATGACAGTTATGGATTACCATAGCAAAATTTTGTTCACAAAACCTGAAATGTAATTAATATTAAAACATTTAGGTAATATAATTGTATACAGTATTTAAAATTTAAATAATATATCAATGATATCTATATATTAATATTTGAGTACTTGTGGATAATTTATTTCAAATAAAATAAAACCCAAATCCACAAAAAATTTTAACTTTTTATTATAAGCAAATACAGTATTTCGGCAACAACGTTGTCATCTTCAGTGCAAAACACAGACTTGTAATATTTATTTAAGATTTGTTCTCTTTTCAAATTATTAGTAATGTCCCTCTCGATATTTAATATTGATAAGTTTGTAAACCTTTGTTGCAGCATACTTGTTCGTAGTCAATTTTTAATTCGGCACATACTTGAAAAACTGCGCTCACACGTAGCAGAACTAATTGTTAATACTTGCCTGAATTAATTTGTATAAATTCGGATATGTTACTTTTTGTATGTTTTTTTTAATATCATCTAAATTGAAAATTGTAGGCAAGCAATTTTTAAAAACCATCATTTCAGCTTTAAGCATATCTACAGACACATTCAATATATCCTAAAAATAACAATTAAATAATGATGGTAAATTTTATAAAAATCAATTTCAAATTTTATTAATTCCTGGTGACTCACCTTATAATGATTTATAAATAAAGAACTTCCTTTGAAATCAAGATTCAAAAAACAATCAATAGAAGAAGCCATTGATAAGCTTTCCTCAGAAAATCTTTATTTGAAATTAATAATAACACCATCAATTATAGGAAAATAAAGATTTATTTTCCAGTAATCTTCCACTGTTAAACTGTGTATATTATTTTCTTCCCCAGTAATAATTTCCACATGAAAACTGTTTAAAGATTTTAGTTGTGTTCTTTTTCGTTTTACTTAATATTAAAAATATTTATTTTAGTTTTAAATAAAATAAATTTGAATATTTCTGTTGTACCATACTTACTTATATCAGGTATATCAAGAATTATATCATGTTTTTTTGCCAATAATTCAAGTTTTTGCAAAATATAAAGAACTCTTCATCACAACGCAATTTTTCAAATGATAGTATTACGCCATTTATGATGTTTGTTGCTTTACTCAGAGTGCTAGTTTTTGATTGTAATGTGGTACTTAGTATGTTAATAATACCAAGAATATCTTTCAATAAAATAATCCCAATAAAAAATGTACACTTCTGTAATTCACTAAAAATTCCTGAAATTAAAAAGTACCATCAAATATTAATAAAGACAGTTATTGTATGTAATAAAAATGCACATTGTCTAAACATTTTTTATGTTATAACTTAAAACACATAAATTTGCATATTTTCATACCTACTGAATAGTGAAATAAAAAAATAAAATTTATTATTTAATACCTAAAGCTTCAACAACATCTTTGTCAGATTGCTCTTCAATTTCATTACTCAAATATTCCATTATAGCAGTATAATTAGTTACCATGGCTTCACAATTTTTAAATCGTCACACCCATTGAGTGTCGCAAACTTTGAGGGCACTTCCTTTTTTTAACCCTAGTTGTGATTGAATTTTGTTAAGTTTACTATTGTTAGATGGACGAGAAAAATGAATATATATCATTTCCAAAGTGTTAAAAACACAACGAGCATTCTACAAAAATTAATTTAAAAAATATATATAATATTATACAATCTATGAACACCAAAAATGTTTAATAATGTATATCAAAGTAATAACTATACTTAATAAATATTTTTAAATTACTTTAATTCCTTTACACAAGTCTACAACAACCAAATTCAACCTATGGGCCATACAATGTGTATAAAGGGAGTAGGGATAGTGTTCTTTAATTTTGGCTTGTACACCTCCAATATGGCCGGACATCACACTGGCACCATCGTATGATTGTGCTATAATTTTCAGTGTATACATATTTAAGTTACAATTTTTAAAAGTACTATAAATAGCAGAAACAATTTGATGGGCACCCTGGCCGCAAGAAACATCAACAAATCGTAAAAATCTTTCATAAACTTCAAGATCAACTACATAACGCAGACATACAGACAGTTGTTCTTGTTTATGAGATCTTGCTTCATCAACCATAAGCGCAAAAAATCCAGTGTTAAGAATTTCTCCCACAATAGTTTCTGTAACCAAATCAGCACTAATATTAATAAGTTCTTCTTGAACTTTCCAGCTGGTTAAGTTTATTTTTTGTAGATACACACTTTGGAAATCTGGCATAAACTTTGAAAAAACTACATTACATAGTTCTTTAAAATTAGCTATCAATGTTATATCCATGTTTTATTTATTAATAATTAATTAACTATTTTAGTACATTATATTATAATAATTATTTTCAAATATGTACATACCTTGGTTTATTGCTTGTTTCATTGTGTCTCCTGAACGCAAGACCTTGTTTTGCAATATATAAAATTATCTCAATTAAACTCAACATGTATTTGCAATTTTTTGTGACTTCTTCTTTGTGAAAAGTAGATAATTGAGCTACTACTGATCCAGCTTTTTTTACTAGACTTATATGCCATAATTTTTGATTCATTTATTTTATGGTTAAGCGTAGCTAAATGATTCTTAAATTTCATAATAAACTGAAATATAAAGTTTATATTTTAATATAAAAACCAAAAATACATTTTTATGTATATGTTGACAGTACCTACGTAAATTAATTGTAAAGTCAGTAATCATAATTTATAATATAGTATGAATATTTTATGTTATCTATGATTCACAAATTAGTAATATGTAGGACCAAATGAGTATATAAGTGCTTACTTTTTGCCAATTATTGAATCCAGTCCTACTCCATACGCCTTCACTACACTCTGGTCCAAAAATACGACAAACAAAACAAAATGCGGCATTACTTTGAACACTATACTCCAACCATTCATATTCTGTGTATCATTTACTACGAAATGACCTAAATTTTGTTCCAAATTTGGTTTTTTCATAAGCCTATAAAATAAAAATTAATTTTATTTTATAATTTATTTGGTACCTATAAAATTGATTTATACAGTAAGAGGACGATTCCCACATATTTGTTTTTGTCTTACATACACATAACATTGACAATTTATATACTGCATTATTAGTTCAATTATAATTATTAATTAATACATATATATATTATTAATGTATTAGAGTAAATTTATTTATTATCAAATTTGTAGAGAACATTAACTGTATCAGTGTGGAATTTTTGAAAAACGTATTCTTGCTTTTCTATTAAATTGTAAACTATTTATATTTCAGTTTACTATGAAATATATTTATTTTTAAACAAGTTTTAAGTAGGTAGTTATTTTCATTTTTCATTTTTATAAATGAATGTAATCTGTTTTAATTATAATATCAAATGATAGAAAAAGAATAACTTGTTAGTTGTTAAAACTTTAAATAAATGATTATAAAAAAAAAACTATTTATATATGATACAGATTAGGTACTTACTGCTATTCAGGACAACGTGGTCCACCATCTTGATCACCCAAATCAATGACATTGCAATTATTTTTATTAAATTGAGGACTTTTTGTTTTTAAATCTGGCTGTATTAAATTTAAACAAGTAGAACTGCTTGAAACCGAAATACCGGGATCATCAATTTCTTCTTCATTTTTTTTTGTTTTTTAAAATTATTATACAGCTTTATATTAGGTATATTATTATTTATTATTGAAAGTATTAAATAGGTAATACTAATACAACAAATGTTAAATTTTAATAAAATTAAAAGTTCATAAACACAGTGTACTCGTGCGAGTAGTGCAAAACACCGAATGGCCGTACCCGATTCCTGGTATCCGTGTGGTCGTGACTCGTATTCAGTTATTATTGTCAACAAACAACAACTTCGAATAATTGGGAAAAATACTACTATAAATATTATTAATTTATATTATATTAATAATATTAATTTAATTGTATATTAAAAACATTAATATACAGTAAAAATGTGTGTAATGTTATTGGTAATATTTACTTCCTCTGTCCTCACAATATCAAATTATATTTATATAAAAAGGTTTCTATTTTTTGAGGACGCACATTTTAAACTTAGGGGTGCACATTTTAAACTTGGGGGTTCACAAGACCCCCGTGGACTCCTCTAGTTGCGCCTATGGTTAGGACTTTTTTTTAATATTAAACAATTTTTATTTTATGAATACTATGTTACCTTATGGTAGGTATGTTATAGATATATATTGGCAAAACACTTAAAATGTTCACATATTATGTCTTTTATTCAAGATTAAAAACATTCAAAAAGGATTTTAATAATGATTAAATATATTCATGTTTTTTTTTTTTTTATTAAGAAGGTTTAATAATGAAATATTATCCAATTTTCAATTAATGTATTTACCATTTAAAATGATTATTTTACAAATGTGGTTGGACTTTTTTCGTAATCTAAATTCAATGAACTGTATTCTTAGGTACTTTTATCATTTATTACAAAATTAAGAAATAATCAGCTTTAAAGAATTTAAAATTTAATGAAAAATGTGTCAATTAAAACTTAAAAGTATACCAAATCAATGTTTTTATCAATATTATATTTTACAACTCTCATGATCTATTCTGTAGTTTGTTTTTATGTAGTATTTCTATCAAAGACTGTTAATGTTTTTGTCAGGTATACTTATACGGTATGTCTAAATATTAAACTTAAAGTTAAGCTAGTGAGCGAGGACCTGTTACATCTAAAAATATTGTAATTTAAGAAACCAAGCTCAGAAGAGTAAAAATGATTAGAGAGCCAAGTTTCTGTTGGAGCAATAAATATAAAATAGATAATTAAAACATAAGATATTACAATTAAAGTTTTGTTTGAAGACCGTGGCAATTCTGGTAGTATCCGAGTAAATTAGAGGATGAAATGCTTTTTAGATGAGTGGGCGTACATGATCCTGGTCAATGTGTTTTGAACAAGAAATTGCATTTGAAGTACCATTGATATAGGTGATTGTCAAATTAGATTCACCCTCAGCCTGTAACACTGTTAAATAAATAAATAAATATAATGTAATATATTGGGACCCCCCCCAGAAATAAGTTGAAAATATGCCATTGTATATAAATACACCACTGGTTGTAATAGTTATATTTTGTATTATTATATATGTGACATTAAGCCTAATACATTTTTTGATACTTATAACTAAATTTTTTATTAACTGCATAGGTAATATGCAATCTTAGCCCTCTTCTCCCCCCCCCCCCATATAAAAATCCTGGCTAGCCACTATGCAATGTAATATCAACTTGTGCCTATCTAAATAGAAAAAATAAAATTAAAACATGGTTTGAGAGCAAAAACAAAATTATGCCTTTAATTGTATTCAATAAATAATATTTAATAAAATAAAATGTGCAATAACTTATCACAGATATTAGTAGACTGTCAAAATATACTATGAATGGCAGAGTATTGGGTCAAATGTGAAATCATATTCTATAATAATTATGGATATATTGAAAATAAAACGAGTAACAAAGAACTTCGTTTAAATAGCTGTAAAATGGTATTGATTTAGTATTAAATAGTAAATACTTACCACAATATTACGAATATACGGTCAGAATTGTAATATTCAAATCAAAAGCAAACATTTTTACATTTACTTACATATAAAATGATTAAGTGGTAGATGGTATATTTGCCCACTAAAAAATTAATAATGTGATATAAAATAATAAAATTAAAACATTTTGAAATTTTAACGAATACTTTGACATTTTCATACACTATAATATTGTTCTGTTATTTTGGTTTTGATACATTATCAGTGTTATCCTCCGTACCCCATACCAATGTTTTATTTTATCACAGAAAATAAAAGTGTGTTTCAAATTTGAATAGTATGCAAAAACAGAATAAAAATGTATTGGGAAAAATTTATTTTGGATCAGATGGCCATTGGAATAATTATTCTGTGATAAAATTTAGAACAAAAATGTATTGAAACACATACCTATACCTATTAATTGTTGTAAATATTTTGTGGAACAAAAGGTAAGTTGATGTGGTATAATATCCAAAAGGTATATTGAAAATATCTTATCACTTTTCAGTTATCATATTATAGGATATACAAAAGTGATTTAAAGTATACCAATAGATGTCACTAATGTTGCTTAAAATTTTTTTTGGAGTTTTACGGTCCGTGATATTTTGGTACGTACATTTTTAGATTCCGCGATTATACGGTCGGTACTACCTAATACTTTTTACAAATATTTTCCCGCAAATCTACGGTCCGGGATTATAAATTTACGTACTTTTTTCCGGCGAAATACGGTCCGGAACTATACGGTTTGACACTTTCCGGGACTATTCGGTTTGTGTAGTTTTTTTCGGGGGAATACGGACCGTATTATACAGTTTGGGTGTTTCATTTTTCTGGAATTCTACGGTCTATGTATATACAGTTTAATTCCGGATTTATGTGGTCCGCGTAATTATTTTCCGGATTTTTACAGCCTCCCTTTTCGAGTAGGTACATTAATTTCTGCGAATGGATCTTCGCAGGAAGAAGTTATTTAGATCCATGTTGCACTGCATTAATATTATAAAGTAGGTACTTACCGAATACCTATAGGTACCTTGATACCTGTAAAAGTCAGAGATGAACAAATTAATAATAACAATTTAACTGAAATTAGTGAAGTTAAATTAATCTAAAAGCCTATATATAAATATATTTAACAAAAAATAACTACCTCGATAACTAGTCAAGTTATAAGAAGTTAAAAAAACTATTTTCCATTTAAAACTTTTTTACTAGTGAATAATGTTCTGTGATTATACCAATCGTATATTATATATATATACCCACTATTATATTTGTATAATAATAGAAAATTAATCATTAAGAAAAATGTGTAAGAATATAGTACGAAATTCAATTAGCATTAATTTATTTACTACACTGTATTCTAGTAGATTAAACTTATTAGTAATTAAAATAAAAATGCATGCACTTAGGTAGGTATATATTTAGTATTTTTTTTTCTCAAGTTCTAAGTTTTATATCACCTTAACGAGACCTAATCTTAAATTATTTCACAAACTTTTATTCTGTTCATAATGATTGTGGATTGAAGTAGGTACCTATGTAGTTTAAATTGTAATTTGTGATAATATCCACTTATATTATATAGGTATAGGTATAATAGGTTAGGTACCTACTACCTATGCGTGATAATATGACATTGTTTCCAGCAAGGATTCATTTTCAGATTGTCGAATGATTGTGCACCATAGAGTAATAAAACTGTTATACGACGTCGGTTATCTATGTTTGGTTAACTTACCCTGTGGTTCGAA
This sequence comes from Pemphigus obesinymphae, assembly GCA_025469235.1. Lineage (NCBI taxonomy): Eukaryota > Metazoa > Arthropoda > Insecta > Hemiptera > Aphididae > Pemphigus > Pemphigus obesinymphae. The sequence goes on along the minus strand of JAIPRL010003695.1, from coordinate 21,881 downwards.
TATCACGCGATTTCCTAGATATCATTTTGATTATCATTTTTTTTTTTTCATGCCTCATTTACGAGTTTACGACCCATGTGCGTCCTATCAACGTTTTTCAACTGATCATAATATGTCCTTTTTGACATTTTTATATTCTGTTTAAGGTGTTAGGCGAACAAAATTTACAAGTACCTATTTATATATATTCCGCATATTCGTTAATTATATTTAATAATATCATAAAACTCTGGTTCGCGCGTATATACGAAAATGATTCGATTCATCAATATTCAATCCACTTCAAAATGTGCTCCTCCTTTATACACTTCCGTTGTAATTATCAAACGATTATTATTAATGTTGTAATATTATTAAGAGATATTTTATACGTAGGAGATAACTTGTGTGGGCAGTACTTCAACAAATGGTAATATGCCAGCGATCCCTCAGAAATCATTAAAAAGGAAGTTGGAAGACATGGACGAGAGGGAAGACAGGAACGGCACCCGAAAACGTGACCCCCGTCGTCAGGTTTCTGACCAAAGAAGTCAATCAATTGAGTAAGTTATCTATTCTTTTTAGTAATAATTCAACTGAAGAATAATTTGACGCGAATTTTTAATTTTTTCTTAACTGAAACCAATATGTAAAATTGTTAATTTTGTTTACAATAGTATCATCAGGGTCTGAAGTATGTTTTTACGATTTTACAGTAATGTTTTAAACAACTCATTTTGTATAGCAATTCTTTCATGCTGATATACTATCATGGTCGAATGGAATAACATAGGATATGAAAACGTTAGGGAGTTTCCATACTTTGTGTTTAAGCGGGTCCTGTTAAACAAGAACCGTTTCAACAGGTTAGTTAGGCTAGTGCCACATAATGCGTTTTTGTAAGTACGTGCTGGTGGTCCGGTTATCAGCAAAAAAAAAAAAAAAATGCTTATAATAACTAATAATAAGTACTAGGTACACCTAGTAATATGTCTATAATATGTATGTAGGAGGTAAATGGTTGCAGTTGACGATATTAAGTGTCTGATGTATTGTGATGATTTGTTGTGTGTGATTCGATTTAAAATATCAAAAATGCAATTTAATATTTATAAGACAGCACCTGCTAAATTATTATTGTTATATATATATCTTTAGTCTCTAGTATTTACCATATCAATCGAAATATTATTATTATTATTCTAAAATAAATTGTATTTTTCCGAGTTTAAAACATCTATTTTCAAAACAACAGTTGTAGATACCTATAGTACCTACATAATAATATGATATTTTGTGTTTAATTCGATATTTACCAGGACTCGTAACTTGTGACCTATTGACTACACAATATTATTTATAATAATTTAATAATATATAATACTATGTATAAGTTACAACTATTTCTATGTTTGTGTTCAATAATACGTCTGGAATGTCAGTAGCTACAACATACTATGTATACTGCATATTGTATCTACGAAAATAATATTTTCATATATTATAGTATGTACCTACTTTGTTCACTTTGAATTATTTCTAAAACACATAAGATAAAGTCATTACTTGGTACTTTATATAGAAAAAATACATTAGACAAATTTTTTTTTCAATCACTATTACTGAGAGTAAGAAAAATACAAAAAATAAATTTAAAAATGCTTTTCATAATATTTATAAAAGTTAATAATATAAAGCAAATACAACAAAGATTTATCACATAAACAAAAAAAAACGTATGGTATGCCACCAACAGTATATTATAGTGTGTTCCTTCGAAAAATAATAGGATCGGTTGTGACCTGTCATAACAGGTGGGTTTGCCACCTATAATTTAAATTTTAAATCAATGTGTTCCGTTCCGACCATCTGAAGGAAGCCTTTTAACAGGATTCGCTAAAATGCATGGTGTTGCAACTCCCCAAGTACAGAGTTTAATACCTAAATGGAACTGATCCATTTTTTTACCGTTTTTTTCATAGAATTTTATTTATATGGTCGTTTAAATGTAGGAATTTATTTAATTGCTTTTTTTTTATCCTAAAAATATATTTCTCTACTTTGTATGAATATTATGTTATATATGTTATATATATTATGTTATATTTCTTATCAAAAGATAATATAGTTATGATTACCATGGGCTTGTGATTATTTTGTATTTCATGTTTATGGTCATTTGTTAATAAATAAAGATATATATATATATATATATATGATTGCTCAATTTGAAGTACTTAAAAGGGCTATATAACTAAAAAAAAAATAAGATTTTTTTTACTAAGCGAAAATATAGTATTTAAAATAGAATTCTTTTGGTGGTCTTAAAATTTTTTCCGACATTTATTTCCCTGTTAAAATGAAAAATGCGTTTTATGTGTGAAATTATAAAATCACAAAATCACATAAATCTATTAAAATACATGTGTGGTATGTATATCACATTATAAAAATTAAACTATTTGTCCAAAAAAATTAAAAAATACATTTTTGAAATGGTTAGATTTTTATCTAAATTTTAGTATTAATTTTATAGTATTTTAAAATAATTTTGGTGAGTCGACTCTATCCCCTATTAGTTTGTAAAAATTTGCACACGCATTTATGCAGCCTGAATGGCTGGAGCGCTGTCATTGGCTACAGTTTTTGTCATCTGTCATTACTCGTCATGGTCGAGTGTTCGCCTGTGCGTACCGCCATGTACATAGACGGTTATAATAATAATAATACCAGCAGCTGTGGAATAAATATTATACTTACTATTATTATTGCTCGCTCACACGTATAGGTATAGGTACCTATTATTATTTTGTGTTATTATAAAATCTTACTTCTACTTTTATTGTAACTTATGTGCATATATCTATACCGATAGATATTTTTTTTTTGTTTAAATAATTATAAAACTCATATTCATACTTCATTATATTATATTCATTACAAAAAGTATACATTTCATAGTTATGTATGAATTTTAAAAAAAGTCATATTTTTTTAATTTGTGATGGACAGATAAAAATCTATATGAAATGTTAAAATAACAAAAAAATTGGTGTTTGCATACATACGTGGAGTATATTTCAATAGATCGTACATACACATAGTGTGGTGTGTTTAGTGTTGTGAAAAGGCACCAAGGCAGTTATGCTGTATACAACAATGTATTGCCAGATCAACGGTAACAGCGCCGTCTGCCGGGAGCTCATGTGACATATCTACGTGTACATAAACACGTTTTATTCTTACATTTTTTCAAACTAAGATAGAATAGAGTATAGCTATATTAACTATATTAACAATATAATTAATGTATAATATTATTATTATTTTTTTAATATAACTTAATAAATTTTATTACAATTTTCAAATTCATTAATATAATACACATATATTTTTAATTGGTACTTAGAATTTTATTCAAAAAAATCTTGAATATTTTTTTAATTTTTTTTTTTTAACAAGTCTTTTTATGTAGGATGTGTTGTCCAATAAATGTTTTTTGAAATATTGCTATTAATTTTGTGTTGTATATTAAATGGTTGTAGTAAAATATCTTTTTTGATCTTATCCTTATATTGTCTCTCCAATTATTTTGTGTTTAGTTGCAAGTATTGCAAGTATTTTTATTGTAAATTGTCTAATTGGTTTAGAAAATGAATTTTTTGTGTTTAATTAGTATTATTATAATGATTTAAGTATAATTAATATAGATCATAAAAACGGTATTTCAAATTTATATGTTTTTGGCATGTATTTAAGGCATTATGGTATGAACTCCCATTCTGAATAAATCTTAGATTAAAATATATTTGTAATTTACTAAAAATTATGTTTTAAAAAAAAATATTATTATTAGAATGGGGGGAATAGAAACAATTTTGGAAAAATTATTTTAATATCCACAAAATAGATTTTTACTGTTACTTATCAATATTTAAATTTTACAATATTTCAACTTGTACAAAATTCAAATAATCCAAATCTTATTAAATTTTGTCACCTCTATGTCGAAAAAAATGTATAGTGCTTCGCAATATTTTTCTTATCAAAAATATTTTTGTGAAGTATAATATGTTAATTTTTTTCTAATTGCTATTGGTTAAAGTAATTGTAAATACTTTTGGATTTGCAACTCTATAAGTATTATTTTATTTATTACATTTTTTACCAAATTGTGTATATTTAAATTTATTTTATCTATTTTGGGGTGAAGAAAAACATAGTCATAATGGTACAAACATACTTACCAAGACCTAAAAATTTAAAAAATCAAATCAAAAGGATCTAATAGTGGCTTATTATTTAATAATATTAAGTTTGAATTATTATAATAGGCTGATAGTTTTAATTTTATTTAATAATAGTAAAATAAAGAATTAACTGAAAATTTAATGTTTAAATGCTATTAAAATTATTAAAAAATTATTTTCTAAAAATAATGTTGTACCTACCTACCTATATTGTTTTTAAAAACCTCAAAACGTGTTCCTATTCATAACTCAGTTGATATAAAAATGTATTAAAATATCATATATATTTCTATTTACCACGCCCTGCGTTATAATAAAAATAAGTTTTACAAACTCATTTTTAGTACTACATAAACCCAATATTATGATGTACTACTTTTCTATATATCTATCTAAAATACAAAAGTTCTTTCAAAGCTTTAAAGTTTGAAACTATATCTATTCACCCTATTATACAGTATAGGTAGTACACTGTTGACAGCTCATGAAGTTTAATCATTTTAAAACCTATCAAAATGTATTTTTTAAATTTATTGGACAAATAGTTTTATTTCTATAAATATTTTATGTAACCCCCTTGGGTTGTGCGATTTTATGACAGCACACATATAACACATTTTGTATTTAAACAGGGAAATAATTGTAATTTTAAGACTACTAACATTTTTCTATTTTGAAGCACTATATTTTTGCGTAATAAAATGTTTTGAATTTTCAAGTTCTATAGTCCTATATAACATTATTTTTCAAGGGGTTCAATATAGGAAATTTTAACCAAATATTTAGAAATCTATCAAATATAATTTAAAATTATTGTTTTATCCAATACTGTATAATAATAGTACCTATATGATTAAATTCTTAGTATTTTTCATACAACAACATACAACAACAATATATGTTTTTTATAGTTTGCGTTTACTCATTCTATATTAATACAATATTATAGTTGATTTATTACATTTTTATAATATATAAAGGAGGACTTTTCTATATTATGGTGTTTTAAATTATATTACTCAAACAATGTTTATAAAGAAATTGAAAAAAAACTAATAACTAAAATTTTTATTATGCTATTAAAAAATAATTTAATTTGTGACTAGGGTTGTAACCTCAGTAAAAAATTAAATTTATTAATTAAATATGTGAAAAAAAAATTTATAAAAAGTTGTAGGCAACAATATTGAACTGAAAACTGTATGCTCCAAATTGTCATACCATACCAGTAGGCTACGGAATGTACATGATATGAATGGTAAAACTAAATAGATATATAAGAAAAAATAAATATTATATCCATCATAAATTCAAAATTATGTTTGACCACCAAATTATTTCAGCGTATTCAGCATACTAAGAAATATACCTTATTTATTATATTAAATGTAGGTTAATGTCTTTTTCATGAACCAATTTTTTTGAACATTTTTTCAGAAAGTTATTTGTACACCTAATTTTATATTTTTTCATAATTTTAAAAGTTTTATCCCCCTTTTTTTGTTTGTTAAAACTGTATAATAGATAATAGATATTAAAATTATATATATATTACACTATTTATTTCTTTTTATCAATGTTAATAGTTTTAAATAATAGATAAATGGTTAAACATCTTTTAGAATAAGAAAATAATTTAAATTTTATATATAATATATAATTATAAATCAGAAAAATGTTTTATTGCTCTGTACTGTTTTATACAGGGTGGGGTGTGGTTACTTCCTTATTTGAAACTCGCGCCACAAAGCGACAATGAATATTAGAGCGTTGGTTGGTATGTGACATGTTCTAAAGCACATTATCTGAGGTTTTTGTTATGACTAGTTCAGCGTCAACAATGCAGTGGACCAAAGAAGAGCGTGTGTTTGCCGTTGAGGCCTACTTTACTTTTAGCCGTTCAGTCATCACAACCCAGTGTGCATTCAGAAAACATTTCAATATCGCGCCTGCAAGTCTTGTGCCTAATATTGGAGCCCCACAAATCCGAAAGGACTTCATGAGCAGTCTCTGCATACAGAATGTGTGACTGTTTGGTGTGCAATATCTAGAATCGGCATTATTAGCTCATGGTTTTTTGAAGAGAATGAAAGGGTAGTTATAGTTAATTCTGTACGTTATGTCAGCATGATTGAGTTTTTTCTACCTAAACTCGCAGAGATGGATGTAGGGAAAGTGTGGTTTCAACAGGATGGAGTCACGGTTCACACAGAAAGAAAGTCAATGAATCTCTCGTGGGAACACTTCCCCAAATGGCTCGTTTCTCTTAGAGGCGATCTTCAGTGGTCAACAAAATCGCCAGATTTAGTCCCATGTGATTTTTTCCTGTGAAGCTACTCTAAGTGTACATGGATTGTCTAAAGACCCTTTGTCACCCGAAAAATAATATTCATGCTGCTATTGCTGACATAGACACAGATATGCTGTAAAAGTGGACAGAAATTTAAATTTCCGGCCATCTCAGTGGGTTGACGAGGACAGTGGTCACCTTGGAGATGTCGTTTTTTAAAAGCCACTAAAATAAAACTTTAAATGTATCCCTGAACACAAAAAATAAAATAAAATAATTAAATTGATATTGCTAATACTTTTTGTGTTATGATTTTTTAAAATAAGGAAATAACCACTCCCCATTCTGTATAACAACTATTATACATAGTTATAATGTTTTGCAGTTTCGAATCATTTATGAGCAGTTTTCACCATACATTTTAATAAAAAAAAATATTCAATCTTCATTTAGGTGCAATAACCAGGTATTCCGTGTTTTTTTTTTTGTATTAATTATATTATATATGTATATATGTATAATTTTTAAGAAATTAAATATACTTTTAAAACAATTTATGCTTCCATTCTATTTGGGTATCAATTTATAATGAATAAAAAAATATTCTTGATTTTAGGCCTTTCATATTTGGAGAAGACTGTGATCGCAATGAGATGGATGTTAATTATAATTCTGAAATGTAGATAATATTAGAAAAACTAAAATTAAAAATAATGTTAGAAGATTGCTTTGTTTTCTTAAAACTTAAAAATGTAAAACAATACAATGGAAGAAGACTCATAAGCACATATTGTATTATTTTGTTATTTGTTTTTCATACACATTAATGGCTAAATAAATAAAAACATTTTTTAATTTAAAAATTTTATTTTTTTGTAGACAATGATTTAATCTGTTTAATTTTTTTTTTACTATTAAATTATATACTTTTTTTTGTTATAAATAACTTTTAGTTATTTTTATCAAATATAATAATTAATTTTCATGTATTTAACAATATTCAGAAATTAAATAGTACAATGTAAGATTTTCAATATACCTATTAAACTATGTTTTTAGTGAATTAAAATACAGTTTTAAATGTGACTAAGTATTGATGTAATATGAATTATTATAATGATATAGGTAAAAATAAAATAGACTTTATTATTAGTTTATGAAGATCGATAAAATTTATAAATTATTATAAACCCCAATCACAAAAGTTATACACTTTTAACTGTATATATGTATTTCTATATATATATATATATATCATCATCCACGCGAACCAAAAACCAAGTGTTAATTTTGGTTTTTAATAATAAATGACAATATAGTGATCAAAATACCTGTACACATTTTAAAGTGTTATGTTTTGTGATTTGGGTTTATATTAATTTATAATATATTGATCACAAAGGCTCAAGTTTATTTTAAATGATAGATCTATAATAATAATATATGTTTACTATATAAGTACCTATTATGAGTTAACTAATTTAAATTATATTATATTACAGGTAATCTATTAAATATATTAATTATGTTGTATATTGTATAATTTATATAAAAGTTTTTATTCAATGAGAGATACAAAGGTTAGTATGTATTTTCTTTTTCTAAAAAAATTGTATTAAAGTTACTAGTTATAGTTAATTAGTAAAAAATTATTTTTTTATCTATATTAAATTAACTTGTAGAGTTATAATATAAAATTAAACAATATTTATAGATAATGAAATATATAAACATATATGATAAAAATTCTCAATTGTAAAAATAGTAAACGTAAGATTCATAATGTTTTTGAGTTTTCAATAGTAATATACTAACAAATTATTATAACTTTTATTGATATTACTACAATTTTTATAATATTATATATATATTTTTGAATAAATTAATAATTATATTATTCAATTAGTTCTAATGAATTAAGGATACCTAGTATAGGAGTGACTCCAATAGTAGAAAAAAAAAAGAGAATAAATCAAAATAGCTCAAGCATGTTTTATAAGGAAGGAAAAGAAGGGGCAGTAAAATTAGTATGAATGTTGAAAGATATTGAGGAAGAGGGGAAGACTGAAAAATTGGTGGAGAATGTTATAGAAAATGATATGAGATGGTTGGGTGTAAGTGTATTTATAGGATATTCTGTATAAAATGACTGTTGATATATTTTGTTAATAGAATTATATGAATTAATTTAGTTATATCAAATTTTTAATACACAAAATTCCATATTATTTTCTTCTTCCTTTAATTCTCTACCTTTGTCTACCAATAATTTTAAGCAGTTAATCAAAGATCTCTATTATGGTGTCATTGTCAAGTTAAAAGAATCATTCTATATTGGTTGCTATTGTAGGCCTGTATGCAGGATTTTACAATGAGTTTTTTTTTTTTTTTTGGGGGGGGGGGAGGGTTAATGTTTTGATATCTAGGGTTAGGCTTATTAATTCTATGTTATTATTCATACTCTTAAATGTTTTTTTTTCTGCCTATCACAATAATATTATTATTATATTGGTTTCTCAATTTATACTTATATAAATTCTTTTTTATTTACAGTTTAACACTATTTAATTTTAGAACTTTTATCTTTCCTCTAATAATTATTATAAAAATTTAGAGTTACTAGTTTATTGTTTCCCCCCTTTCTATTGGTTCTTAACCATGTTGAAATTTAGAAAAACAGCTAGTTATAAATCTCACTACTTTCTACACTTTGAAAATTATTTTATCAGATTTCCTTCTGATCGATCACTGTTCTTATGGCTTTTTATCTCGTCTGCCTTTGTAGTAGTCACAATTAATTTTTATAATGTTACTTTTTAGGTTTATTTTTATATTATTATTTGCACATAAAATTATGATCTACTGATGAATTAGATATTCATATTCATATGCTTGCAGTGACTTGAAATTTACACAAAGAAATAAAGATTAACCATAGCGTTGACTTTGTAAAATGTTTGTAAGCAAAAAACCAAACAATGTTGGAAAATGTATTTGACTTCTTAGGACTTAAAACTGATTATTATTTTATTTTTGTTGTATTATTAACTAAGTAGAAAATTATTGAGTTTTAAAACTTTTTTCTCTTAATTTTAATATGAAAGTTATAGGAGACTTTCACTATCATGATAACTAAAATACGTCTATATACTTGTATTATATATTATATTTTGAGGGTGATATTGTTTATTGTATAATTTTAATATGTGTATTGTATATTATGTACATATATTTAATTTTTATTAATAAATCATATTACAATAACATGCATGGTTTCAATAAATATTCTAATGATTTATTATTTAATGTTCAATATTTTTACAAAAATCCAAGATTAGTTAAATAAATGTATTTAAATATGCGTTTTGTAGTTGCACAATAAGTTTAAAAAAAAATCAATCATAAAGTACATTTAAAATCTACTTTCTCCAAAAGTAAAAATTTAATCATAGTCCAATTAAATAACAATTAAATCAAAAGATGGAGTAGAAAAAATTTGCTCTCTAGTTTATAAATAGCAAATATCTATATATACTGTTTTCCAAAAGAGAAGACACTGAGCGGTGCGCATATCAGACAAAATGAAGCTCAACGTGCGAAATACATGACTAGAGCAATGCTTGAGGCTACGTGTCACTATCTATATAGTTCTGCTGGTCGCGCGTGGCTGATGTCCGCTGAATCACATAACAGTTATACAGAGCGTTAACAATATATGATTTAATTAGATAATTTATAGATTCATACCAGATTAGATATAATTATATTATATTTACAACTGACAAAATTGACTATTAAAAAATGCTTTTTTACATGTACATTTTTTCATTGACCACATGTTATAAACATTGGTTACTGCATTTGAATATGGATTTGAAAAATGTTAATACCCTTTTTTTTTTTTTTGTTATTATATATATATATATTTTTTTTTTTTTTAATTGATGAAATTTACCATTATAAAAAAAAAAATGGTTTTTATTTATTATTAATTAATTAATTATAACATAGGTATTTATAAAAAAAAAAAAAAAATTACCAAACACAATTACTATTACACGACTACACAACATTCGTAAATTTGTTAGTTTCTGATTTTGTTATAATATAATTCAGTGTATACACATCAGTAAGTGATTAAGCGTGTTCGAAAGACATAACTTAGGTAAAGTTGAAAAATATTTTATACGGGCACAGAATGACCATCATTTACGATGCGTAACCAGTGTTTTCTCTTAAGGTAAAAAGGACGGTAGGACATAGATAATATTCTTGTCTATAAATTTGGTTGTATGTAAATTTACTTTAATATTAGAAGTGAATGTCAAATGAACATTTTTATAATATTAGTTTGTTAGTCTTATCATTTGAATTTTTATTTATCATTAGTTAGGCTGCAATTATCATTCAAAACTAATGTTACATATACAAGTGTTGATATAATTACGTATCATATAATTGTTATTTAGTTTTTGGCATTCTGTACTATGATATACCACTTATGGTATACCCTACGATATACTACCTAAGGACCTTTTGACTGGGATCTCAATCCTCCAACATAAGGAGAGGGGAAATTATGTTGCCTAAAAGAAGATTGAAACTCCTTCAAGGTTAGGCTTGAAATTAGGAAAAAGTACTGTCCCTACTCTCTTCAAGTGGACTTGTAATCTATTGGATGTAACCTTGCTATATGAGATTGAAATTTTCTTACACCTATTTACTCCGGTCGCTATCCTTGAAATCCTTGGGATATCTCAAGTGTCATTTGGGTGTTCGGCTCCCTAACCATCTGGGAAAGAGAAAAATAATTCACCTGGGGAAGAAATATAACTATTAGATATAGGTGAAATGTACTGTTCCTAAAATATAATGTAAAAAAGTTTATTCTGTGATACTCCCAGTTCTTTGGGGGGGGGGGGGGGAGGAAGAGGATCAATATCTCACCAGGAGAAAAAGTGGCCCTTTCAAGGTCCTATGAAACTGTTATGATCTGTGGTGCAGTTATGAATCATTAAAAATCCAAACAATGGATAGGCCATACACATAGAAGATATCTTCTAAGATCTGTTCATTATCATGTTTATCCTAAATATTCTATTCATAGAAAACTTTGCATATTAATTTTCTATTGCATTGCGTTATCTATACCAAGTCTAACCCTTGAATATATATTTAGATTGATTTGAAAATATGTGTTTAGGATGTCCATTTTTTGTCTCGCTCGAAAAATATTTATATATTCCATGAATTATTATTGTTATTTATCAATTCATGGAGCAAAAAAATGAATTTCTTGCCGAATAGGATAGAAGATCATTTTTATATATTTTTCTCTATTTAGGAACGCTACCCCCTACACAAACTGTGTACACAATATTGCCTACTCACTATGTATTATATATGGGTGTAGATAATGAAAAACGCTATTGGATAAGGAATGCCAGCCATATCATTGGATGATATTATTTATGCATTACAAACATAATTTTCTTTGTTATAAACAAAGGAAGTCCATCTACCTAGTGTTATTACATATTTTGAATTTTTATCTTCTAAGACCATTTCTGTGACACACTCTTAATAGTTAACAATAAAATGTTTTAGACATCATTGAGTAATGAGTACTAGAAAATATAAAATATAAATAATAGAGAAAACCCACAGTGAACACTTGTTACATATACCTATAATATATATCTATATACCTAATATACCAATATTATTATATTAAGAGAATTAACACAAAGGTAAGAAATTAATTTATACATTTATATTATTAAGTAATAAATGTTCTACATTATTATTATTAAGCATCTTTAGTTATTTGTAATGGTATCGTCAGAATTTAGAGGAAATATTTAGTTTCGTAGTTATGACAATTTTAAAATAATATTCTTTTAAATACCTTTTTTCAATGTTAAATAGTTTACACTTTAGCCTTATGGGAACAACTTGATAGATTGGGTTTGCTTATTATACCTAATGGATAATAATGTTATATTAATGTAACAAATTAAAATGTTAAAATGTCAAAATTGTGAAAAAAAAGTGAACTGTGTAATTAATGCTGAGTTATTAATTGTAAAAATCCAGTTTATTTGGTTATATATAAATGTACATTATAAAATAAGTATGTGAATACTCTGTCCAATTTCTTTATATAGGTACCTATTTTGTTTAAACAAAATATTAAATTTTAGTTTAATTCCATTTTATTGGTAAATTTGTTTATATCAGATTTCAAATTTGTAGTGGCATTGTATAGTACCTACTAATAATATAATAAGTACATTATTATTAGTATATTTAGGTACCTATATGTAATATTTAGTACCTATTTGTTTTTATACTTCACAATAGAAGAGGTCTGTTCATTCACATATATACTAATACCTAATATGCCAGTAATGTAGGGATTGAATTATACATAATTTAATTTCTGAAGCGATTAATGTTTAAGTTGATGTTATATCAATGATTTTGAATAATAAAAATATATTCATACAAAATAAATGCCTTTTTTAAAATTTACATTAAAGTTAAAACACTAATCATATAATCGATAGAAAATTATTTAATTATTTTAGTACTTCACTCAGTTGTCTTTGTCTGATATATGTGCAATATAGTAAAATCAGGTTTTGTATTTTAAATTTTGTGAACAATTGATTGATTTTTGAACATGATGATTTGTTATCATAATTAATAAAGAGAACATACAGCATGTAGGAATTAATTTTTCGATAAATATAATTTTAGATTTTTTGTATAATGTGATAATTAAATTATGAATATTTTTCTTAAAATTTAATTTGTTGAAAATATAATTCTTACATGTCATAGTTTATGTTCTCTTTATTAATTATTATAATAGGTTATCATAATATTCTAAAATTAACTTATTGTTCATGAATTTGGAAATACAAAACCTGACTTTACTATGTTGTGTGTGTGTTGGACAAAGACAACTGAGTTGGATACTATGTTCTCTTAATTGACAACCCCATCAGTATTTATTATTAAAAAATGATTACACAACACTAAAAATGGTATTGAGATAAGGCTAGATAATATTATTTTTAATATATATAACATTTATGTTATATAAAGTGGGGCAAAAGATATGCATTGGTTTTGAAGGGCTGTAGAATAAAAACTATTCAATTTACAGAAATAAGATTTATTTAGTTCGATTCAGTAGACAATTTAGTTTTTTACATTAAGTTTTAAGTATTACATCTTTAAGATTGTGGCTGTCAGCTGTGATACACTCTTGAAGGCGATGCTGAAAGTTTTCAACCGATTGTCGGCACATTCGGATGGGTATTGTCATAACTTCCTCTCCGATTCTCTCCTTAAGTTTTTCCAGGCTAATGAAAGAAAATTAATGAGAGGCCCTCCACTCCCTTAAAATTTACTGTATGGTGCGCAGCATCCTAATTTGGGGTCATTGGGCTTTACTTTTTTGAGAATAATGGATACAGCCTCACTTTTACCTTGAATATTATGTTTCAATGTTAAAAGAGTCTGAAAAAGAAAAATCTGGGAGACATCTGGTTCCAATAAGATGGGGCTACATCCCACAGAGCTCGAATTTCAAAGACAAAATTGAGACAAATGTTCCCAGAGCGCCTGGTCTCTCTGAGGGGTGACGTGGAGTGGCTTGCGCGCTCACTAAACTAGAGCATTTGTAATATTTTTCTTTGGGGATACCTAAAGGAAAAAGTTTTTAAATATCGTCCACACACCATGAAAGAACTTAAAGAGAGAATCAAGAAGCCGTTAAAAACTTCTGGAATTGTCTTCAAGAGTGCATCACTGTTGATGGCCGCCATCTGAGAGATGTAAACTTTAAAACTTGATGTAAAAAACTCAATTGCCTACCGAATTTAACAATATAAATCATATTTCCGTAAGTTGGAATAGTTTGTATTCTACAGCCCTTTAAAACTGATGTGCATCTTTTGCCCCATCTTGTATTATACATATTTAGCACTTTAAATTCTAAGTTTATCCATCCGATAAGTAAATTATTTCTAATTTCTATTGACCGTTTTTTAGATTAACATTCAGAGAATATGGCAATAATCCAACTTAAGTCATTAGTGTGTGGAATCATGTTTCTTATTGGAGGAGTACATTTACTCCATTGCCCAAGATTTATGAAGCATGAAGCTATTCGTGATGGACTTCTCAATAAAGCAGCCTTATGCAGAGCCATGCCTTTACCATTTGATGCAATCATATGTTTGGATGGATTCAAACCATCTGGCTATTACTGTGCGACTGGTCCTTGCAATATTTTTGGTTATAACTGTGATGGTCATTGTTTGTCAGGTAATTGAATATAACATTCTCCAAACAGCTGATAATAAATATTATGTAGTGGTGTTTTGGAAATTATTTTCTAGGGTGTACGCATCACCATAATGCATACTAAAATTTCATAATTTTATATTTACAGAATATATGTTTATATATATTTATATATATATATTATCTCAAGTTGTTCATACCGAGTAAATGTGGTAAAATACCGTATTTGGGAATTTTTTTTCTTGTATACTGCATGAACTTGTAACCATGATTCGATAAATATCGAATGTGTTGCATGTATTAATAATTAATGTATGTAAATATCGAGTTGTGTCTCTAGCCATGGCTCAAAAATTGAATACCATGTGAATTGTTACCTCATATTTGATAAAACAATATACTTGAAAAAATCAATGTCGTGTAAACCAGGCCTAAATGTGTAAACTGGTAAATGGATATACACTGTATCCACGTAAATCTTCCTGAACACTTTTAATGTTATGTTATTGTAAAATATATTCAAAGTATGTATACACAGTTTCAATGTCCAATATTATTCTCATAATTTGATATTATATTTTTATTCTTGTTGAAGAATAGTTTTTGTAAACTATCATTAAAAGTTACAATTTTAAATTTAACCAAAACACCACATTTAAAATTTTATTTAGTGTAATTTTGATTTATTATAATGTCAACTAAGTATAAATTATTAATAAATATTAATTCTTATAATTTTAATTTTATTTTAGAACTGACTTGAATCTATTAAAACAAAATTAAATAATTTTTACTTTTATCAAAATAATAATTTCAATACATTTTTGGTTAAATAAGTATTTGACTGCATATTATAATACATTTTTTTCCATTTCAAAATATTTATAAATTTTTATGTTAATTCTGGTTGTAAAAATCATTGTTTTATAGGTGATGATAATGTTGAATATGAGAAACATTTTGAATTGAAGTGTGAAACTACAGCTAGTATAGAACAAGAAAAATTATGTGGGTATTACCAAAATCAATTTGATGAGTTTAAAGCAAAATCAATGAAACATCAAACTATGACGCGTGTAGTTGGTATTCATGTTGTTCCACCAGAAATAACTGGTATATCTATGGGAAACGGTCCATGGCCAAGTGCTAAGACTTTAGCAAGAAACTTGAAAAACATATGTCCCTGGTTGGATTATTGAAAATAATGTTTAAATTTAAATCGGGACTTAAGAAGACGTGATACCCATATTTGCTGTCTCTGTCTAACCAACTGATAATATACAAAATTTACGTTCAGTATTTATATTACAACTTTTATTATTGGAGTAAATTGATCGATTATCAAATTTATAGAGGAAATTATTATCTATGCTGTAGTATCATCCTTTTTTTTTTTTTTTTTTGAAATTTTAATTTTAAAGAGAAATGTATTTATATTAATTAATGAGTTTTTAAAATAGTTATACCTCTTTACAAAATAAAAACTTCTAAAAAATGATGATGCTATGGTATAGATAATGATCTCGTCTATAAATTTAGTAATAGGTTAATTTACTTTAATATTAGAAATTACAAAGTTGTGATAATACTTCTGAACTTAATTTTTGTATATTATCAATAGTTTAGACCGACAGAAAAATTCAGGTAATACGACCTCTTAAAAACTGTTTAATTTTATTATATATTTATTTTTATGGGTTTTGGTGTTGGATAAAAAGAATATATAAGATTATTTTAAGTTTTAAATACTATGGGTTTTAATAATATGGATTATGGATTTTTAAGAATGGTGTGGCGTATTAATTCTGTTGTGGTATTGATGGTATAATTATATGGTATAATTATGTAAATGATTTTTATTTTATTTTATGTGTAAAAGTAAAGATTACCAAATTCGGTGTTTATATTTATCATTATGTGAAGGCTATAGTAAAAATTAAACTGTACTAAAATATATTTTCATATTTTTAATAGTATAAACTGCTAAATGTCTATAATACAAATACATTAATCATAATTGTAGAGAAGTTTACCTAGTATAGGAATTAGTTTTTTGAAGTTTTAGTATTTATTCCAATAATTAAAAGATTTAAAAAAACATATGAATATGGCTCGTCAGGTAAAATACTGTTAATATATATATTAAATATTGATACATTTTTGCATTCAATAAAACAATTTTGGGTGGAGCTTTGGTGTCATAATAACAAATAAAACAATAAATATAATAGTAATAATATGTATTTAAGTGTAAAATCACTCGGCAGCCTGTATTATTAGAAATACAAAAATATACAGTTTATTTTTCACTATAGAACCATCAGCCATCTTAATATGTATCATTAAAATTATTATTTATACCATATTTTAATCTTATTACCTATTTTAAATACCAGTGTTTATATAATAATAATTAATAAAATATAAATTGTGTTAATTTTAATGAATTAATAATTAATTATAAAAAAATTAAAACTTTTTATGTAAAAATCATAAATTAGCTAAATAAAATACTTATATAACAGGGAAATTCATGTTAAAATAGCCAAAATATTTTATATATGTTACGGTTAAATAAGGTAATATAGATATAATGATTTAATTTAAATGCAATATAAAGTAAAATTTTAACTATTGAATTATATTGAATTTGTCAAAAATAAAATTATTTTATTTATTAGAATATTGATATAATATATTTGTCATTACTTAACTTTAATTTTTTTAAAAAATTTTATACGACATCTTTTATTTTTATATAATTTTTTACTGTATAACAATGATTTAAATATTATACATAAGTACTAAAATAAAAGTATATAATTATTTATGTTGAACTAGTTATCAAACTTTTATTAAATAAATTTTCTTTAATAAAATTTTGATCTCTTGTTTATCTCATTGACAATATATAAAATAACGGTATGCAGAACTTAAATTATGGCGATTTAAATAAATTTACAGTTATAACATTTGTGATCAAATTTAATGTTTTTCAAATACTTTTTTGTTAAATGTGATTTGATGAATTTATATATAAAAAAAAAATAATGTCATGTACAAAAAATATATGCATAAATCAGAAAAAACAAAATCAAATTTTTGTTTGCTGATTTAGCGCTACTGTGATACTGAATTATCAATGGTACTAAAAATCTAGTAACAATTATATTTATGCAAGTTACACCCATATTGGCTACTTCTTTTGTTTTAATAAGTAATATGGGGATAATGCTGCTACATAGAACTTTATTGTATTGTTTAGGCTAAATTTAGTGATAAAACACCAAATTTAAAGAGAGGAATATTTTCATCGACATCTTATGGCCTTTTTTATTTTGACCCCAATAAAGTTACCATATTTAAAACTAAAATGTTATAAATAGTTGTGACATTTATGTCAGAAGATATTTAAAAAAAAAAAATGAATGTAGTTGGTTGAAAGAAAGAAATACTTAATCAAGAACCGACATATATCTTAAGTGATAATACTATGTAATTAATGAGTATTCTAATTATAACAATAAACAAATAAATTAAACAATAATCATATAGGTATAGTTTCAAAAAGAATTAGAAATATTTTATAAAATCAACAAATATATTAAAGAATCCAATAACAGTTAACAATGATACAATGATATAATAAATTGCAGTTAACATGGAAAAAATAATAGTCAATAAGGGGTTAATTGCAATTTGAAAATATCAAGGATCTGAAGAAAATGAAAAGTACTGCCAACTCCAAAAATATGGCTACAAAGAATTAGATTTAACAAACTATTTGGGATAAGTTATCTCAGTTCTGAATTTATACTTAATTTTATCTCCGGTATACTCTTCACTTATACTCGCCCACCTCATATTAATCCGCTTTCTATTATAACCACTCCAACATTCATTCTCTTTATTAACCGTACTTTTCTCCTTAAAACATTTCTGAGTCATCTCAATTTATTGTTTCTCATTTTGTCTACTATTGAAGTCACTCCTTTACCACATCTTATAAACTAATTTTTAATTTTGCCTTTTCTAATCTCATCGACATTAATATTCACATATCTACTACATACATCATCTGATTTAGCTATCAATTTACTATCCAAGATTCTGATCCATATATCATTGCATCTTTTATAACAGTATGATAATTCTGTCACACTATCTAGTTCAGCTTTTACTGTTATCATGTAAATACTTTACTATTGTTTTATAAGATTTATCGATGGCATTAGTTATGTGTGATTTATGTCTTTATGATTGACAGGTTAGGATATGATGAATTTTTTTTTAATCTTATATCCATCTTAATATTCTTCATGTTTGTCAGGGATTTCTCATTTCTCTGATATTTATTAACTATTTTTACTTGTGTACCCTTATATATTGTATTGCTTTTATTCTATCATGTATTAACTTCCCTGTTAGATATTTATCAGGATTTATTTGACTGTTTTATGATGATTTACCTTTTATTTATGATACATTGATACCTATCCATTATCCATAATAAACTAAAGTTGTCATTCTCTTAATATCTTTAATTATTATCTTAATTTATTTCTTTAAATTATCTTAATATCTTTTAAGTAATAAGTACTCATAGCATAACATTTTAATTTTGCCTTGTTTGCTAGATTTTAAATTATAATACCACCTAATTTTATTTTACTATTATATGTAACTAAATTGTATCCTTCTAACCCCCCTCTTTACAGTTAGCTACATAATTTAGATATTTTAAACTTCCTTTAAAAATTCAAAGATATAATTAAGAATACTCTTAATCAATTAGTGAATGATAAATTTTTTAAATTAATGAATGAAAAAAACTGAATTTTCTATTAATAAATCAATAGATGTTAATATTGAAGCTAAAATCACCTTTAATGATCTTGAAACAAATAACCAATGCCTTTCTTTGAACGAAACCCCTAAATTTGAATCTAATAATTGTACAGATATATTATTCACATTTTTTCACATTTTTTAAATGTATTTATTTTTATTTTTTTTCTTATCTTGTTTTCATATCATTTACACCATGTTTGTTTTTTTTCCTTCTCTCTTTCTTTTTTGCCCCTGTCAATTAAGTTTTTCTGATATTACAATTTAAGTTAGTTTAAGTAAAGCATCTTATAATTGGTTATATGTTTTTATCTGTTACCTATGTATTTCTTGTAGTATAACTTTGTAAAAGCCTTCTGGCGTTGATTATAATAAAAATATAAAAATATAAAATATAAAGGTATCTCCTCATATGATGTTAAAGCTAAATAACTAACGTCTAACAATATTTCTGTTCTATTTTTTTAAGTTCAAACATTATAGTGATTGAACGAAAGACATTATTTAAAAAGAAAATAATAGATTGGTAGATTTTTTTAGGAGTATGGACTATGAAGTTATCGTTTTTGGTGGGTATAAAATATATACAGACTTCGAAGTGGTAGTACAAACACTGACTAATGTTGTTATTTTAGTACCAAAACAGAGAACTCTGAAGCTCGTCAAGGCAGTAATCGCAACCTCATTTGCCCGATGAGAATATAAAAACTAGTAGAACAAAAATACATGGGGAGGATAACTTGATAATTAACGCTACACGTAATGAACATTGAGTAGAACTGTATCAGTGAAATCCTCTGTGACAAAATCAAGAAACTTAAAAATGAAACATGTCAGTCGTATCTGAGTGGTTCATCTGTAACAAATTGTGTTGAGATAAAATCTTCAAACACTTCACAACGTATTATAGTTTACAAAGCAACATTCGATAAAGTTCATCAGATACTTGGAAATATCAATATTCATACACCAAAACGTATTCATCTTGGTAGACTACGGCCTGATGTTAACCGTCCATTGAATGTTATATTCAGTTCTAAAGAAGGTACTCAGATATAACTTGAATTTCTTACTGAATCCTGGCTAAATGGTGTTATTCTCCCTCATAACTTTCGGATCGTAAGGGACAAATCTAACCTCAAATATTGTTTATTAAAGTCATGCCACTCCAAGCTTAACCAAAGGAATCATGAAGGAGAAGATGGCCTATGCAAAAAATTTGGCGATGTGTTTCCGAAAGTTTTGCTTGTTCAGTCAAAAACTGGAAGTTTCTGCCAACAGTCAGCAAATCCTGAAGCCTGTACCTATAGATTCTTTGCACATTTTCTGGATAAAAACATATTAAATTGTATATAATAACAATATACTTCTGTAGATAGTTTTTTTTCTAATTGTTTCATATGCAACCTTGCTAATTCTGCTATAAAATTTACTTTGATTTTATAAATAACCATTGTAAAATCTCTTGTTTAGTTAATAATGTTAGTCCACTTATTCATTATACAAAGCAACAAAACACATTAAAATATTTCGTATTTATGAATCACCTATCCGAAAAGGGAATGGGACTTGGGCTTTCAGGGAACAAGATAAAGCCGATGTATATACTCCATAATTTGAGCATGTATTTCAACTAAACGATATATCATTAGAACTTAATATAATATAATGTCAACCAATTTGTAATAAACACAAAAAATCTTCGACATAATCGTCGAAAACCATTTATAGAAGAAAAATATTTTTACAGCGGATGATCCGTTTAGATTTGAGAATAAACATTCAAATATTGAGAAAATTTATCGTGTTAAAACATGATTAGTAATGTTCTGAATGAATAGAAGTATATCTGTGGTTGATTTTTAAACTATCCTAAGCTTCCGATAAAGTTTGACATACGTGACTACTAATGTAACTACGAAAATAACTTCTGCACTGCTGCTGCGCACTTAAGGAATTATATATCACTCAACGACAGTTTCGAGTCATACATAATAAATCGATATCAATAATAAAATGAAGACTCAATTCATCTTTTTTAGCTGAAATATTTATGAGTAAATTTGAAACCGATTTAAGAAAACAATCTAATTTTCAAAAAATTGGCTCAGATATGTAGACGACATTTTCGTAATCATAGATAAAAATTTCAATTTAGACCCTTTTCTTCAATAAATAAATTTACAGTACACGTC